>VDFB02129326.1:0-19428 GCA_007258455.2 Sequoia sempervirens
AAAAATGCATATTTTAGAGGTGGTCTCATTGTTATAGGAATTCTATCCCAGGTTCTTTGAAATCTGAAATTGAAATTATTCATTTGCTCCTGAGGAGCCCTCCTAAGCGTAGTTAATTGCTCCAACAAAGACAAATTATCAGACCTATCCTGAAACTGCCTGTGTAATTTGTCACCCAACTCATCCCAAGTGGCAACTGAACCTACTCCAAGACTCTTGAACCACTGTAATGCTCTTCCTTTGAATGATGCTGCAAGTAGTCTTACAGCTACGTCCTCTTGTGTGATATGGTGCACACCACATAAGGAAGCAACATCTTGAATATGTTCAATCGAGGTAGTCTGATCTTCCCCAGTGAAAGTCGGCAAACTTTTCAAAGCTTCCATTGGAATGTCATTGTACTGTAACAAATTTAATGGACTACCTCCATTAAATGGAACAAAAGGCTGATTTCTGGGAGCAGCCATTAGAGGTGGATTTGAAATTGTAAAAACTACAGTTGATGAACTTGCTGCAACAACAAAACTTGAAAATACATAACTAGAAAAAGTAGTTGGACTACTTAAAGGAGACTTTTAAGTTCCAAGGCTAGGTGAGGCTGAACGATTCTCAATTTTTTTTTTGGATGGTCTTCCTCTCCTTCTTGGTGGTGAAAACACAATTTCTAGTCTACCACCAGGTGGTGTAGACTGTACTCTCTTAGAAGGAGGTTCCTTTTTTGTTGCTCTGCCATGTCTTCTGGGTGGTGACAGTTGCAAATATTCAAAAGGAACTGAGCTGCTCCTTGTCTGAACTCTTCTCATAAACTATGAAAGCACTGATTTTGAAGTTCTCTCTCTTTATGGAGTCACCAAGTATGCAAAATAAATGACTTTTGTAAAGTCTGAAACTTGCTAGTTGCATACCAAACCAGCAATATAGTGTGGAACTGGTCCCACCGGGCGTGCCAGAATTGTTATCACTTGGATTTTGCACCCTGTTGAATGTGAAATTCAACAATCCAGTGTAACATGGGAAGACCTCTAAAGTTGTGGGTTTCCCGTAAATAGAGGTCAACCTCCGGAGAAGGTCGGCTTCCTTTGTGTTATCACCTAACTACTAATCTTTGTAAGGAAAAGGGAGAAGGA
The DNA here is from genome assembly GCA_007258455.2 of Sequoia sempervirens. Lineage (NCBI taxonomy): Eukaryota > Viridiplantae > Streptophyta > Pinopsida > Cupressales > Cupressaceae > Sequoia > Sequoia sempervirens. The sequence continues at coordinate 1,128 of VDFB02129326.1, forward strand.
GTGCATAAAAATGAAAACTAAACCCTATGGTGATACACTGAGCTAATAGAAATCATGAAATGAAAACAAGATGAACATACACTGGAAAACTAATGATAGCAATATCATTTACTCAACATAAACTTTGTGAACTTATGCATCATCCTTGAAAAGGCTTAATCTGCTTACATATTTTAAGAAGGAAAGATGAATTTCAAAACTTTAAAGTCCAAATGCAAACTTAGGAAAAGCACAGTTCAAAACTTGCATAATCTAAAAGTCAAAAATGAAAGTAGTATGAATACTAACACTGGTTTCCAAGGTAATCTCTATATTTCATATTCCAAAATCCAAATGAGCTACAAAGCATACATCAGCTGAGAAAGGATTTAAGACAAATCACTAACTCTCTAGAATGCATAATCTGAACTCTTTTACAAAGAGGCAAAAAAGCCATATATACAAAAGTCCCAGCCCCTTAGGGCTTACAAAAATATCAGCCTCTAGAAAGATCTGCCCGAAGATCTTTTTAATGAAGTTAAAGTTGCATTCAAGTGTATCCCTGTTGTCCATGTTGGTGAAGGGTCACTCTAGGAATGGCCTCCTTGATCTTTTGCAACAATCGCATTAACTTCATGGCCCCCGTGTCCACCTTCAAACTTCCATCAGGGCTGCTTTGAATGTTTCTAAGTGCTATCATAAATGTTGCTCCACTCCTACCAGTCGACATCCCAGTTGTCCTTGTGGTCTCATCCTTTCTATTCTTCTCATGTTCTAGACCCTTCCGCAAGTTGACCTCTTCTAGAAACAGCATCGGATTTTCCCATCAGATCTCCACACCATTGCTTCCCCGAGCTGCTCCATCGCTTTTGATCTCAGAGTAGATCCATGTTGCTTACATTTTGTTGATCTTCTTTTCAAGGGTAATCACAATAGTCAAACTTCCCATGGTCCATCTTCAGCTCCTTCTAATTGGTTGAACTCGTGCCCCGTAGATTTCCAAACGGTCAAAGGTCGCTTCATCAGAATCGCATGTCGGTGAGACACTAGCCGTCTCCCCAATGTGATTATGCCCTTCAGCAGTTATCGGCATAGCTCACAACCGTCGGCAAGAGTTCATAGCAAGCCCAAAAGTCATATCGACATCCCTAAAACCATTGGCAAGAGCTCCAGCTGAAGTCTGCAACAGACCCATCGCTATTGGCAAGACACCACCAGGTCGGCAGGACTTCATAGAGAAATCCTCCATTCTCCCCGAGCTCACCTCATTTTGGAAAGACCCTATCGGATCAGCAATACTTCTCGTCGAAGCTACCTTGTTTTGGCTAGAGCTTATTTCAGTCAGGGATACTTTGCTCAGTCGGCGAGACCTTTCGCCGAGCTCCTTTTCTTCGCCAAGAACTCCTTTCTTGTTGGGGAGACATCACTAGGTCGGCGAGACCTTTCACTGGGCTCAAATCTTTCCCCGACACCATTTCACTTCAATAAGAGTTCATCCTGTCGGTGAGACTTTACCCCTTCACTAGCCCCTGTCGCCGAGATCTCCTTTCTTGTCGGGGAGACATCACTAGGTCGGCAAGACCTTTCGCCGGGCTCAAATATTTCCCCGCACCGTTTCACTTCAGCAAGATTTCATCCTGTCGGTGAGACTTTACCCCTTCGCTATCCCCTGTCGCCGAGACCTCAGCAATCGGCAAGACTTTATGTTGAACCATGAACCCTCGGCGAGACTTTTCCTCTTCGGCTAGACCTTTTGCCGAAGGCAATATTTTTTTCCTCCCCGCTGACAGCCTTGTGAACAACTGTCGGTGAGACTTTCTTCTGTCGGCAAGACCTTTCATCGAAGCCACCACATTACACTGAGACCTTACCCTTTCGGTGAGACCTCATCGGGTCAGAAAGACATCACGCCAAAAGCACCAACCTTCGCCGAGACCTCCATCTTTCGGCAGGACTTCTCCCCGACGCCAGCCGTTTCAGCGAGACTTTCGTCTATTGGCAAGACTTCACGCCGAAGCCTTCATCTCTCAGCGAGCTCGGACCTTCTTTTGGGGAGACCACCACTTGTTGGTGAGACATCTCGGCGAGCCCAAAACCTTTCAGCGAGAGCTCCATCTTTCGACAGGACCTCCTGCCGACACCAATATTACGTCGAGAGTTCCATTCTTTCGGTGAGACTGCAGTTGATCGGCAAGACCTCATGCCGAACACAGATGTCTTGGCGACCTGAGGCAAAATTCAATTCATCTGGCCCCCTTGAATACTTGAAAAATAGACCCCTGCCTGATTTAGCCCGTAGGTGAAAATTGGGCAACAATAACACCACTAAATTTATGACTAAACAATTTTAGTCATTTATTTAGTCATTGATTTTAGTCGTTAATTTGGTCATTGATTAGTCATTGATTTATTCATTGATTTGGTCATTTATTTAGTCATTTATTTAGTCCTTAATTCTAGTCAAGTGACTATTTTAGTGGTTTATTTGTAGTCATTTATATCACCACCAAATTTATGACTAAACTATTTTAGTCATTTATTTAGTCATTGATTTGGTCATTGATTTAGTCGTTAATTTAGTCATTTATTTAGTCATGGTAGTAATTTGTTTAGTCATATATTTAGTCATTAATTTAGTCATTGATTGTTGTTAACTGGTCATTTATTTATTCATGGTAGTCATTTATTTAGTTATATATTTAGTCATTACTTTAGTCATATATTTAGCCATTAATTTAGTCATATATTTAGTCATATATTTAATCATTAATTTAGTCATGTATTTAGTCATGTATTTAGTCATATATTTAGTCATTACAAATCAAATCTAACTTAATTAATCCTCACAAATTTATACATATAAACTTCAAGTATCATAGATATTCAAATGTTAAAAAACACCATGAAATGAAGACTAAAATGCTTGAACAAATATGATTGATAAGACACAAACACAAATAGATTACAAATCAAGAGGAGCCACAACACAGTATTTATGATTGGAGAAAAAACCACTCTAAAAATTTACTTCATTAAGCCTCATTGGCAAATCAAAATCTCATTAGTTACATTCAATGTCTCATTGACACTGTACAACTTACAGACACTATATAAACAGAATACTCCTATTTTCATATACTTATATTGTTTTCCCCTTCCTTAACTGCAGTCATTTTGAAAGGGCAGTGACCTCCTATAGGGGCTTGACCCATTTAATTCCCTTGCAAATCCACAGCTTTCTCGCCGCTATTGGTTTTGGCTCCTCCAAACTCTTCATCACTGGTATTCACGTTTCACTTCTCCAATTTGGAGTTGCAGCCTGAAAATAAGGTTTCAAAATTTGCACATCAAAAACTCAAAAAAGTCAAATACAAGAGAAAATTTGTCATTATTTCTTTGCATGGTGTTGTTTTATTAAGATAGCATGTTATTGAATAATTGATCTAATAGCTGATTTTTGTATGAATGCAAGTATTCTTGTATATTCCACACCTTGTAAATTTTCCACAAGTTATAAATAAAGGGAAACCTCCCCTGATGATTTTAACAAAAATTATAAGATGTTGCACTTACATGAAGTATGTCCACTGGGTCAAAATCTTTTGTGACCTTCCCTTATGACATGTTCATTGCCATGACACTCAACCCTCCCTGTAATGTTATCAAATTTTTGGAACAACCTCATACCGGTTAGAAGGATAATTTGAATCATCAATGATAAAATAATAATAACAATAAATAAAGAGTTTTCCACCAAAATGATCATTAATCAAGAAGAGAAAAAAAGCTAAGACTAAAGTTTAGTACTAGAGGTTGATAAGTTGTTCTCAACCAATATGCCATCTAGAAAACACCGCCAAAAAAAGTTTGGGTGAGGTCGATCAACTGCATCTTTCACAGCATCAGTTACAACAGCAGTTACAAGTACTGAGAACAAAAGCCTTGTCATAGACTCAGATCAGAATTTCAATTTATCAGTAGTTCTCCTAAATCAACTTAAATAGAAAACCATTTATACAAAGACAGAATGCAAAGCAAATAAGAATGTTACCTAGAATAGGATGATGTAACTCATTAATATTTCTATGAAAAAAATAGTAGATACAAATTACAATGGATGGTACAACTACTGCAAGTATCTGATAACAGTTAACACCCTTCTTGAGCACTCGATCTGTTTGTAACCTTAATTGATATTCATGTACCAAAATACATTTAACTCGTATAAGACTTTGGCATGGCCATATAAGAACAAAAAATAAAAAAAAATATCATAACTCTGCATCTTCTCTTTCATACCCACCATGTTACAGTTTCTCTATTTTTTTTAGTTTTTACCTAAACCTCTAGATACTACAAAGTACAAACAACCCTTTAAAATAAAATACAACAAACATTCAAGTGGTCTGAGAATTGAAAAAAAAGATCAACTGGTGACTTCTTCCTATATTTTAGAAAAAAAATTCTTTATTAAACTGAGCATCATATACAACAACAAACAACATCAGACAATAGATTATGCACCATAAACATATAATCCTTTAATACAATAGAAATTCAGAGGGTTTTTCAATATATTCACAAGAAAAATATTAAAATCAACTTTGTACAACACAATTGCATGTATCATAGCCACTGAGCAAAGAGATAATGAAGCATTCTCCAACTCTTATTACAACGAGAGATCATAACCTACTAGATCCTCCGGCAACTATAAATGCAAGGCCACGCCCAACTAAATTTTGCCTCAAAATTCCATGGCATTACAGAAGAATTGTTAAGTCACATACAAAAAAAATAGGTTGAAAGTTCATATCTCTAAGAAGAAATCAATATAAGAAAATCAGTCATGACATATAATGCATGAGTGTGAATAATCAGCACTAGATTACGTCACCACCAAATATCCTAGGACGAGCTCTCCTACTAACCATAGTTGTTACCATCACATCACTAAGTGAGCAAATGAATGCATCTGGCTGCAATGATCATTACACAAATTCAGTTTCAAAAAACAAGCATAACAACCTAAACTGAATCCACAAAACATCCAACTTAAGATCAACTTGTTGTCATAACATAAATAAAATTTACCTAACAAATAATTTCTCCATTGAAAGTGGCTAGGTCAATCTAGAAAAGTTTCCACAAATTAGAAATTGAAGGTTATTCATTGCTAATAGAATTCAACTCAGATCTAAGAAAAAATAAGCATTCTCATGCATCTCCATGGAGCTGGTATTCATGCCATCATATTGTTTTACAACTATTACTCAAGTCCTCAAAATAGGATTTCATACATAATAAATAATATGTTATTATCTTGCTAACCAATAGAATTGGAACAAGCACTAAAGCAAAAACTTAAGAAATACACCCTAGATGATGATGGGTTTCATGAGACCATTTGGAAGATGTACAAAACAGAGGATGCCAATTAATTTGATACAACTAGAAAATATTTTCCAAACAAAGAGGTTTCATGAAGGCCATTTGGAAGATGTAGAATAAAGAGGATTCCATAGTAAGTTGACACAACTAGACTAGGTTTTCCAAACTAAGAGGTTACATAAGTTCAACAACCATCGATAGAGAAATTTTAACATGGGAGAATGAAACGAGTTGGTGGTGGTTGTATGGCCCTCCATGATTGATGTGCACACTTTCCATTCAACTCTTATAATGGGTTTGTAGTTCCTTTGATACCAAGAGGAATTAATCTAAATAAAACTTATCCTATGATGCTACTATACAAGTATGATCAAAAACTTGTATATTTTTTACAATGCAATTCCACAATAGAATAACTTCTACGGAAGTTTAGTAAAGAGATTGATGAAAGATAGAGGAATTAAAAAGATACCTGGATGTAGTTGGATTGAAGGCCATAAACTAGTACATGTTTTTTGTGTAGGAGACAGATCACATCCACAAACATGGCAAAGCTATGCAAAGTAAGAGAAATTGGCCTGGCAAATGAAGGCAGCAAGGTATAAAGAATCATTTATCTGCCACCATAGTGAAAAGTTAGCAATTGCATTTGGTTTGTTAAACATGGTCCCTGGTACAACTATTAGAGTTGTTAAGAACCTTCAAGCATGAGCATGCAGCTAAAGACAAAATGGATTGCAAGAAACATAAATAATACTGAAATTAGAAAATAGATGACTTGTCTGAATTTTCTTAGTTCTATTTTTTTTTGTCAAAAGTTGGTGCCTGAGGTCAATAGAAAGATCCTCAAACTTGAGCACACCAAAGCAAAATAAAACCATTTTAAATCAGGAGACAAATCATGTTTTCCTATCACATTGAATTCTTCCAAAATTTTGACAAAACACAACTCCGCTACTCCCAAACAAAAACACTAAAAAACAGAAATAAAGCACTAAAAGATAGCACTAACTATCACTAAATATATGTGCCAAGTTTCAGGAAACAACACAGTAAATAGATATGCCTATCCTAGCAGCTTTAATTATACTAAATAAAGGGTTGAAATCAGTGCCAGCTGAATGAGATTCAACCCCAAAAATAAGTCTAATTTTTGCTAATTTTCGCATGCAGCTGTAGGAGAACAACAACTGATTGACAAACAATAAAACTGACTCCCTCTTTTCCAAAAAGGCATTTGCCATTTTCCATCAAACATGGCTTCTCTGTTAGAGTATTAGTATTTAAAACTTCGTTTTTGATAAAGATTTTGTCAAATTGTTTGCATCTTTTTCATCTGAGGGAACATACTGAAGAATTATCATTTCCCTCTGAACTTTGTCTTTAAGAATTTTTAGAGATCTTGATGCAACTTTGATTATCACACTATACTATTGTTGGCTTGAATATTTGATTAGTGAGTTCTGCTATCAACCTACGAAGCCAAATGGCCTCACAACATAATCCTACTAGTGCATGTTTCCTGCTTAACTAAGATGTAATATCTGACCTGAAGTGCTCTTCTTGGCACTAGCATCACGTGACCAATCTGAATCAACAAAGCCATGGAACATTAACTCTTTGTCTCCAACATACTGCAACCCATAATGAAGTGTGCTCTTCAAATATCAGAGCAAATATTTTGCAGTAGTTGAGTGAATGTGCCTTGGCTCAAACCATAAATTTACTAAATATTAGGTCTTATATTTACCTATGTTCCATTGTTTCTGGGATAGGGATAGGAGGGCAGAACAACTAAAAAATAGGGAACACTTAAAAAGTTATTAAATTTAGGAACATTTAAAAAAGTTACTAAATTTACTATAAAACAAATATTAGGTCTTATATTTACCTATGTTCCACAGAGTTTCTGGGACAGGGATAGGAGGGCACAACAACTAAAAAAAGGGAACATTTAAAAAAGTTAAGAACATGGGAATTTTAAAGCTACGGACTCAAACTCTTCATCCTCCTCTTTTATGCCAATTGTAGCAGTCGATCATGAAGTTTTGTGATCTTCTTTAAGTAGATGGTTACTATGTCTGTGCCACTCATATGTGTGGCACTGAGCTTGTTCATCAGCAGCATTTATGGGAGATGTTCACACATTGATATAGAGTTGTCAAGGCATCACCAATCTCCTTTGCTATCTTCTTATCTGCGATATGAGGGGTCAAATAATCTAAGATGATTCACTATGCTTTGGCTATCTTCTTGTTATATTCAAGCAACTAGAGAATATTTGTAGAATGTGCAACCTTGGTGTTAACATAGACCAAAAATCAACTTCTAATACCATCTACAATTTTCACTTTCAAGGTGTAAAATTGGAAGTACCTTCAAGTTGATCACTCTCTTTGAGACTAATACTAGTCATTTTTGTAGTTGTTGGAACACATCAAAATTAAATAAATCAACTGAAAAAAGAATAGACCAATAACCTAACACATGTGTGGATCAACAACACCCTAAAACTAGTGTAATTAGGGTACCTACAACCATTGATAGGTCCAAGATACTTAAAATCATTGATGTAAGTGTACTGAAATCTTTTGGTAACTCCCTCACAGGTAATGGTACATTCCAATCATCAATGTGGAAGATCTTAGTTGTTGTGTTTTGATATCATGTTAAACTATGGTCTATGGATTGCAATATTGCAAGCTTTGTAAGCTTTTTTTGTATTCTTTGTGCATGCAGCCATGGAGGTTTAGTGGATGAGGGTTGTACATACTTCTTAATATCAACTCAAAACATTTGCATTGATAGTGGTCACTAGATTCTACAAATAAGCATTGAAAACCCTTACTTAACCTTCTTCCCTAATGTCAAGCATGTGACCTATCTTATAGGTGTAATTGATTACAACATTGTCGGTTACTTGAATATCATTAGATCTTCTAAAGCTAGGACTAAAAACACCCCTAACGAGGTTGAGGGGAAATTCCCCTTGTGGGGGTCTGGGGGAAACGCCCCCAGCGGGGTCGAGGGGCAGTGCCCCTCACAAGGGTCTGGGGGAAGTTCCCCCAGCGAGGTTGAGGGGCAGCGCCCCTCACGGGGGTCTGGAGACAACTCCCCGGTGGGGTTGAGGGGCAGCGCCCCTCGCGGGGGTCTAGGGGAAGTGCCCCCAACAAGGTCGAGGGGCAGCGCCCCTCGCGGGGTCCAGGGGCAACGCCCCTGGCACGCTCCTTGTCGCAGTACAGGGCGGTGTCGTAGGGCAGCTCCCCCACCGCCAGCACCAATTTAAGGCTTTTGAAACCATTAAAAACTCCATGGCGCACCTCATTTTCATGATTTTTTTAGTAGCAAAAAATTGGTGGGACGTTGTGTTATCTTCTGCCAATATGTTCTAGTGTTGCCGATATGCTTTCATCGGTCTATCGGTGGAGCTATGAGGGGAGTTCCCCTGATGTAGTAATGTTACATTGATAGTGACACATCGACGTAACATTACTACATTAGGGGAACTCCCCTCATAGCTCCACCGATAGACCGATGAAAGCAGTTCACTTGTTCATATTTCAGTAACATTATCGGTCTATCAGTGGAGCTATGAGGGGAGTTCCCCTAATGTAGTAATGTTAGGCCGATAGTTTATCAGTCTATGGGTGGAGTTATGAGGGGATTTCCCCCGATGTAGTAATGTTAGGCCGATAGTGTCACTATTGACCTAACATTACTACATCGGGGGAACTCCCCTCATAGCTCCACCGATAGACTGATGAAAGCAGCTCAAGTGTTGCAGTTGTGGCAGGTTGCTAATGGAATCGAGGAGGTTATTTAATCAGGGAGCTTATTTAAATGTCCACACCCTTCTATGTTCAAGTGTTGTGTTGTAGTTGTGACAAGTTGCTAATGAAATCAAGGAGGTTATTTAAACTATGACAATATTTTATTTTTAAGTGTTGTAGTTGTGATAGATTGTCAACATAATCAAGGAGGTTATTTAAACCTTTAAAATTTCCTATTAGATTCAAGTGTTGCAGTTGTGAGAGGTTGATAACGGAATTGGGGAGGTTATTTAAACCTCTGCAACTTTCTATTTTCAAGTGTTGCAGATGTGATAGGTTTCCAATGGAATCAGGAAGATTATTTAAACCTCTACAGTATTCTATGTTCAAGTGTTGTAGTTGTGACAGGTTGCCAATAGAATTAGGGGGGTTATTTAAAATTTTACACATTTCTATGTTCAAGTGCTATAGCTGTGACAAGTTGCTAATGGAATGAGGGAGGTTATTTAAATCTATAGACCCTACCATGTTCAAGTGTTGTAGTTGTGACAGGTTGCCAATGGAATCAGGAAGATTATTTAAACATTCACACCCTTCTATGTTCAAGGTTGCAACTATGACAGGTTGCCAATGGAATCAAGGAGGTTAATTAAACCATGACAATATTTTAGTTTCGAATGTTGCAACTGCAATAGATTTTCAATAGAATCAAGAAGGTTATTTAAACCATTGAAACTTCCTATTATGTTCAAGTGCTACATTTGTGATAGGCTGCCAATGGAATCATCTACAACTTACTATTTTTAAGTACTGCAGACGTGACAGGTTTCCAATGGAATAAGGAAGGTATTTAAACCTCTACAATCTTCTATGATCAAGTGTTGCAGCTATGACAGGTTGCCAATAGAATCAAGGAGGTTATTTAAACTTTTACACCCTTCTATGCTCAAGTGTTGCAGTTGTGACAGCTTGCCAATGGAATCAGGGAGCTTATTTAAACCTCCACACTCTATTATATTCAAGTGTTGCAGCTATGACAGGTTGTCAATGAATCAATTTCAGATTGGGTTCTAGGTGCATGCAGTCATGCAGGTTTAGTGGATGAGGGCTGCACATACTTCACACGTCAGTAACCCTTATTGCATTACAATTTACATATATAGTTGATCATTAGGTGTGCATGTTTGACGTTCATGCCCCTGCTGGCTATATTGAGGACACCCTAAACATTATTACTAAGATGCTAGTTAAATCTGTGGTACATGTGGATCATATACGAATATAGGCTGAGTATTTCCAACAACACTACTTTTTTAGTTGGATCCTAAAAATGTTGCAACTTATGTTCTTCTCTAAAACATCTGTATCAGAAATATAAAAAAAACTATTGTATTTTTAACACTCAAGTCATCATTTTGATGAGTATAAATTTTAGAACTGTTGTATTTTTAACACTCACATCAATGCAAGTGATGCCTTCTAAATACATAATCATATAAAGAAGGTTTACATGGAACTTGATCACTTGACAGCCATGAATGTTTACCAATGTAATGCATCTATAAGGTTGAATATGCAAAAACATAAATTAATACATCAAATGTAAAACAATAATTTTTTTCACAAACTCGTGTTGAGAAAATGTTTCAAATGTATATGATAAGTACATATAAATGTAGCCATACACAAAAAGCATGAATAGAAAGATAAACAACATGTAGGGATTGGAACAGTCATCCACTAATTGTAATAATCTTACAATATACAATGTGGGTTGCATGCAGAATATGAAAGCAGCCCAAGTCATGTTTCTAATAACAATTAAAGAGTTATGCTCTGTGATTAAGGTGCAACCAGATTGAGGCATTTCTAGACCAAGAAGAGGAGCTTCTAGTAATGGTAGAGGCCACAGAATGAAATAAACACCATGATGAGAGTACAATCACATCAAGGCGCTTCTAGAAGTCAATTTATATCCAAGTCTAAACCAAGAAGAGGAGTTGGTGGTGATGAAAGAAGAAACAATAGTCTTAAAGAACTACAACTACATGTACCCCTCTTTCCATCTCCAAAATAAGGAAAGAAAAATAGAAACAACCAATGGAGGAAAAACATAAAGCAAGAATGTTATTATTGATGATGAGGATAAACTAGATCTTAAATTTGTAGCATGCCACAATAAACAACAATTTCTTTGATTTATGCTTTTGATTTCAAGATTTATTTTCTTAATATGGCCTTTTCACAAATTTGTTTTAGGCTTTTAGCCATGATGCTTAAATCATACTGTCATGCCACCTATTTCTATATACTATGTCAGATATTTTAAATACATATATCTATTAAATGTTGCAAGGTATTAACCCAAAGGAATGACAATAACCATATTCAGGTTTTATTAATGTTACAAAAAAATTAAACTAGGAAAGCTATATACTAATAGTGCCCGATATGTTGTTTCTGTTGTATATCCTTGCTCAAAGACCCAATTTGAATTGGCTAAGGGAATATTATATGGTTCCCTGATATTCCTTACATTGGAGTAATATAAAATATTTAATCAAATATGAAAGGTTGTTATCTTCTTGGTAGTGTAAAACCTACTTTTCAAATCAAATCTGCAAGCATATGGTCAACATATATTCCACTTATCTTTTTGTAAACTATATAATTCCTCTTACAGGCCCACAAAAATATTCATGTGCCACTCTACATGAGTTACTTTTTTATAAACCAAAGTTTTTTAACCATATGGTCATGGTATATTCCACTTTTATTTTTCTAATAATATAATTCCTCTTAAAAGAGCAATAAAAATTCAAGTGCTACTATGCAAAAGTCATTGTTTATAAATCAAAGTTGTTTGTCCACCTCATAAAAAGACACCATTACAGCCTTCACACTCCACAGCTCCCATTGCAGAATGCTTCTTGAATTCATATGAAGAGAACAAGAGTTCATTGGCATATCATAATACACTGTTTAGAAAACTTTATTTCTTTTCATATAAAATCATAAAAGTCTCAACACAAATGGGCTTTAAGATAATGCTTAAGCCTAAAATGCATCCACCATCTAAGATCCTAGAGATCTACAGCATAGTGTACAACATACAAAGAAGACCTGTGCTAAAAATGTCAATTGGCTGTCATGACTCCCTATCAATCTTGTAACTCTAACATCTCAAACACTATCCCAGGACAGGATAAATTTCAAAACTAGGAAATGACCAAATCCAAAAAAAACATTTAACTCCAATGTGTCAAGTAAACCTACAAAAATAACACCATGCATAGCAAAAATAAAACACTCAACCAGTTCAAAACCAGAACTAGAGGAGCTCTTATGTCACTTACTTGCTATACCCTAAAATCAATACTTGTATAAGATAACATTGAAGCAAGCAATAAAAATAAGATAGCCAGTTCTTACCATTTTCTTTGTCTATTGACACTAACATGAACTGCTTGTTTTGACCACTCAAATTGATCCCATTCGTTTGTCCTCCCATCATAGTGGAATAGAACAATTATAAAAATTTATGAAAACTGGACATTGAGGGGAAATAAAGAATTTTAAAAAGGGAGCTTAGATTTTGATTGTAGAAAGCAAAGAATAGTATTAATATAAAATGAAGTTACTCAAAGCTGATAATATTGTACAATTAAAAAAGGAAAGTTTGTTATTAAACTAAATGGTTAGCATTATAAATGCATACCTTAGATATAGCTTCATTAATGATGTCCTTCTAAGAAAAGCCAACAGTGAAAACTGTAAGATATTTTTGTTTAAATGATAAATCCTGCACATTTCAATCGATAGTCAAATGAAATTTGTTGGAAAACAGGGACAACTGCCATTAGGTAAAGGATTGTACATCCAAGACAAAGTTCAAAGGATAAGGGGAAAAAAAATATTAAGTGTATACAACATCAATCCAAAAAGAAAATAAAAAACCTAATTATGCAGTTCCTTTTTAGCTAAAACTACTACAACAGTGATTGATGGAAAAAGAAAGTAACAAACCTCACTGGGCTTACCCCACAGCCTGCGGAGATAAAAATTTGTCTCAGCAACAACAATGCTAGGAGCCAATCTCTTTGCACCATGAGGATTTGTTGGTACATATATCTGTGGTATGCAACAAACATTCTTTCAAATTAAAATATCATATTTTTCCATTATTGATGCTCATGCCTAAAGAAAAATTGCATCCATATGCATCAAAACAATAATCACAAAGAGACATTGGGTACAGTCATTGAGAAGTAATTTTTAAATAAGATAAAGAAGCATATGAGTAAGGGCACCACTATATACATTTATATACATTCACCAAGAAATGTTGATATGGGAGTAGAATTAGGTCCCAATTCTCCATCCCTGAACCCAAGTTTCCTAGTGACTCAGATACAAACTACATATAAGAAAGGAAGGCCTGTTACTACAATGTTTAATGATAATCAACATATCACATATTGATACTGGTAATTGGGATAAGCATATCTTATAAGTCTGGCTACAAAGTAAACTAGGATAATATTTTATTAGTATTTCCTCTCTTAAGATATAAACAAGCTTATGTTGATCCAAATTGAGGAATTCCATGAAAATTGGAATTTCAAAAAATAAAGGTTATCATCCTGCACAAGAGAGTACAAACTCTCTCTATAAATTTGTAACATTCTACAAGCTACAAAAGACTAGGATAAAAATTTATAAGTATTTCCTCAGTCAAAAGTCAACATACAAAAGACTTGATGCTAAGTCTAGTGGTAATTTTAAGGAGGCCTGCATATTTCAAAGTACAGAATCTTTAACAATGTTAACTTATTAAATTAGATAAGAGGAGTATTAATTTAAAATATTTTTTCCTTAAGATTTGGAAGTTTTATATACCATTTGGTTGATTAGTGATTACCATTGAAAAATTATTGTTCTTAATAAATATGCACAAATTTTTAGTTTTAGATCTCAAGGAAACATATTAAAAATAGCTCATTGGAAAATATTAGCCCCTAAAATTTTCCTTGGCTAAGCCAAATGTAGGAATTTCAAGCTAATTGGATTTTTGGAAGATAAGGGTTAACACCTTGCACAAGAAAGTAGGTGTGAACGCCATTTAACAACCTACAACATCTTTAAAAAAAGGTCTTGTGTGCTTTTATCAGTCCCCTTGCCTTGTGACTCACCAATGTACAACTTCAGAATTTCATAGCCTGGAAACAAAGAATTTTTGAAGAAATATGTTTAAAACAAAGCTTTCATTGATCTAGTTTCTTTATTCAATCACCCACACCTCAAAAATGGTGTACAAAGCCTTTATAAAGGCATTCAAACTGATGTGCAATTTTCTAATTTCTGATTTAATTGCAATTTTCATGCCTGAGAGAAAAAAATCAGTAATCCAATTAGGATTAGATCATCAACCAATCTGAGCCACAATTACTCCAAAAAAAATTCAGATAATTGCAAATGGAAGATAGTGATTTAATATCTCTAGGGTCTCACTATAAAACAATATGAATGGACATTCAATATTTCTGTACAGATTTACTAAAAGTTGATAAACTAGCATAAGCCTATTTACATCTTGTTTACCAGCTTGCATTTACCTATATCAGATTTTTAGAAACCATATAGGCTATCAACTACCATGTTTTGTAGGATCAATATGTAGATATATTTGTTCTTGGTTGTAAACTTGGATCATGAGAACTATTATTAATAGCTAAAAATGTAAAAAGAACGCTAACGCGTGTTCCAATCTATATGCTAATTAAATTCAATCTCCTTGATTACTTATGATATAGAAAATATATTTCACCAAAAGATCTGGCATCTACACATCTTATTGGATTTCAGCTGACTTTCTTCCCATCCTCATACCTCACATAAAAGGTTACCATATGATATAATATTTAGATGTGGCATGTACGATTAAATATACAAAAAAATGTAAATAATAACAAGGGCCCACTTGCCGATAAGGGCGTGGTTTGGTGGTCAAGTCGCTTGGTTGTAGTGACGGCCACCAGGGTTCAAACCCTTGCTGGGCCAAAGTGCTCGCAGGCCTTGTGCCTTCGCTGGGCCTTTGTGCTCGCGGGTTTGGTTGTTTCTTGTGGTTTGTTGTATCCGGTTCATAGCTCCGGTCAAAAAAAGCGTTTACCCCTAATAATATGGGTGCATTGCACCTTTTAAAAACAAGGGCCCACTTGTTTTGACTACACACAATATATAAAACTTGCAATAACTACTAATTTTTCAATCAGCTTATAACTCTTGGACTGCATGACCATTCACCTACCTCATGACTGTTCAACTTTTGTATATGACCTGTTGAATTTCCTAGTTAATCTTCGACTTTTATACCAAAACATCACTCACCAAGGCTCGGTTTCAAGTAAATCAAGTATCAAGAAGTAATCAATAGGATAATAAATAATTGGTAGCTATCTTTTCTCTCTCCATCAAGAATTATTTCATATTGTTAGCATACCATGCATCATCATGACACAATGTTTGTTGGAATTCATAAATGATAATCTTACAACCTCCACCCCTAACTTGTGGCTTGTATCTGCTAAACTCATGAATGAGAATTCTTATATTTATTTGATCCATCATATCCATAGCTTTGACAAAATTTAGTCATTACACCCATGCATGCATCTAAAACTTCCCAACATGTTGTGCTCTAGGCCTTGGCAACCTTGCACAAAAATGGATTCATATTATACATGGAAACTATGTTTTAGATAGAAAAAGATTATCCTAATCAAAAATATTTCTCCTCCAGATACAAACCTTCATGTTCACAATAGCAAGGCCTATAGATATAGATCTACCAACCATGAGAGACTTGCAAAGCCTCAGAAATGTAGAACTCGTGCATTTGCAATAAAACAACTACCAATACTAGATGTACAATATTCAATGTCCAAGAGCAACTACTTACTACAAATAACTCAAGTTTCACGAAGAGAGTATAGTCTCTTCTTCTTTTAGAACATAAGAACTTTATAATCAAATGTCACTAATTCTAGACTGAATCATGATTGGATATTGGAATAAACTATATTAAGAACAAGAATGAATAATTGTTATAATCTATGATTATGAAAACCACAACATCTTGAGGTACACATCTTAATTTCTACAAATTACACTAGATCCAAAGTGGAAACTATAACATGAATTTGATGATATATAAGTTTCTAAATGTTAGATTATACCTATACATGCACATGTTATAATTACATATTTGTAACCCAAGCGTTCCCCATGACCTACTAGAATAAATGTTATTGGTATGGAGAAATGATAGGAGAAAAATACTAATGAATAAATCATAAAGGTCTGAAAGATACCCACCCAGAACTTTTGGATTTGAAACCCATTTTTGCACTCACTTGATACACCACTACCCTGTCATGATTGCTCAAATTTCTTTCAAATGTAAGCATTGCAAAATATTAATATTTTAGTATATGCATAAGCACATTGGATTTCCCTCATGCAAAATTTCCTTCAATTAGAAATGCATGTTTGAAACAAATTATAATTACAAGGAGACTGGAGATGTCAAAAAATGGCTAAGCCATCATTATATTTAAAATCCAAATTGCCTTTATTTTGATCACACAACAATCTCAATGCAAAGAAAGCTTCATTGTCCTCAATTTTAATGACACTTATGTAAATGAAGATATCACAACAACATAAATTTGATATTGTCCATCAATTTGTTATTGATATTTCCTGGTTAATCTAGTAGACATGCACCACCACCATTAAGAGTCAGAAAGATATCTCAATCTGTCAATCCTTATTAATGATAGAGGTTTGTACAAAGGAAGTTATATGATCATAATGTTCATTCCAAACAACCATGTAGATAAGAGGGCATCAAAAATACAACAAAAGAAAAGAACAAATTAGATTAAAGACTCAATTTTAGACATTCCACAACCTGCAAAAAAAATAAAATAACATATTAACATTTAAATTCCATTCATTTCAAAATATTAATAAGCATATAAAAATAAGGAGAAATATCTTCATAGTGAGATCTAGTGAATTCATTAGTCTTAAATGTTACAACAATGTGACAGTTAATAAAAGCTTTGATATTTAGCTAGAATCCATCAAACTTTAGAAACACATATTGGACACCAATGGAAACTAGTATGCAGAGTCAGATCAAAATCTATATGTAACAAGGGCATTGAATAACACAAACACTCTAGGGTGAGATTCCATTTATTGACTTGCACACTTCATGGAACCAGTGAAAACCCCCAATTTACTTTAATCAGATCATTGAAAATTACTTGACAGAGAAAGCTAACTGAAGAGAAACAAAACCTAAGGGATATAGCTAAGCTAAGGGACTTTCTTGTCACATTTTGTAGTTACAAGTGCCCTACTAGACATATGTGAAAATGTGGAAGCATAGACAAAGGAAGCGAACTGTTTCCAAAAATGCCTCAAAGAAATGTGATATCATGGAATGTCATGATTAAAGGATATGTCAAAATGGTTTTTCTGAAAAGTCCATAGAAAAATTTAAGCAAATGCAACGAGTGGGTGTAAAGCCCAAATTCTCAACCTTTAATATATTCACAGTAAATGAAATTTTCTTAAACCCTAATAATTACACACATAAATTGTTGCTTCAATCTATTCATAGTAAACGAACTTTGAAAATATCAAGGTTTAAGGACTTAGATGGTTGCAGCTCACCAAATTGGAGAACTGAAAGGTCAATACTAGAGAGGAAGAGTTTGGGGAAGCAAACCCATTGGCAGTGTCCCACCTGCCTTTGCAAGCATCCTCCCTACGTGAAAATGGGAGCTTTGAAGGGAGCTTTGGAATAGGGTATGGACATCCGTAAAAGAAATGTGCATCAGTAGAAAATGTTGTTGTATACTAAACTATGTAGGGTAAAAGATGTCGTAATGTCAAAACCTAAATGTGCACATTATTAGGAACTTGGCGGTAATTTTCATTTTAATAAACATACTCTAAAACTATCACTCTAAACCTTATTTTAGGCTGCAGCTTGCCAAATTAGAGAAGTGAAAATTCAATACTTTTTGGAGGAGCGGGAACCAATAGTGGTGGGAAAACTAGCACAAAATGGTGAAAAGCAACCAAAA
>VDFB02129327.1:0-28536 GCA_007258455.2 Sequoia sempervirens
AATCTAAGTCAAATTTGTCACATCAACTAATCTCTCATTAAATTAATTAACCTTGATTAATTTAATCTCTTTTCATGTCCCATCCTCTAGCTTTTCCCACTTTCACATGAAAATAGATTTAATTTATTTATTAAATCTCTATTTTCCTCACAAGGAATCTTTAAAGGAATATTCCTCAAATTTGAATTCAAAATCCAAGTAGGATGCATCCTTCCAACAAGGAATTTACTCCATCTTACATGTCCTTTTCCTTGAGCCAAGTGGCCTTCAATGCATTCTTCCTTCCCTCTTACATGTCATTTCAACAAATTCAAAATTTAAAAATATGCATTTATTGGCACAATCATCAAAATGTGCTCATCCTTCATCCATTCACATGTTGATAACTGGCATCTTTTCATTGGTGGATCTTTTATCCCACATTCATCCTATCTTTCAATCTTCAACTCTTTCTTTCTATAAATAGAGAGCTCATCCTTCATTTCTAGCATCCACAATTTGAGTAAACTTACTATGTTCAAATATTTAGCAATATTCATCCATATCATTGAGTTTATAGCTAGGTTATGTAGGTTTTTCATCATAGAGCATACTTGAATTTTCAACAAAGTGGATCACTCTTCATCAATCTTCAATACTGCATCATAGGAGTTGGGAAAGGGCCAATTTTCACATCAAATTGGCACCAATTCCCCCATGGGATCAAGAGTTTGCTTGTTTTAATAGGATTAAATCTATTTCATTGTGTTCTTCATTCTTCTTTCCTATTTTAAGCATTGCAAATAGATTTCATGGGGAACTTAGATTCTAACTTGCATTTCAATCTTATAATGTGTTTATCTCTGGTGTTTTGTAGGTTTTAGAGGGATCTTGGTTCACATATTGGCGCTAGAAGGAGGGCTTTTGAACTTGAAAATTTTCAAAGTTTCAGAGTGTTGGAATTTAAAATAATTCTAGGTTTTGCTCAAAAGGACTCAATCATCTTGCTGTCCAAATTTCAAGCAAAACGGAGCTGATTTGTGAAAGATATGAAGTTTTTTTATTTTGTAGCTAAAGCATAATGTTGGAATAGATTCATTTAAACTTTGTATGCAATTTAAAAAAAAGAAAAAAAGCTAGAAACTTAGATGTCACAGTTTTCCCAAGTTTTATAACTTATATCACAGGTTTCCCAAGTTTTATAACCTATGTTGCGACTTTCTCAAGTTTCGTAACCTTGTCGTGGGTTTCTCAAGTTTCATAACTTTTTCGCGGCTTTCCCAAGTTTCATAACCTGGTCGCAGAATTTTCAAGTTTGATAACCTTGTCATGGGTTTCTCAAGTTTCATAACCTATATCACGGGTTTCTCAAGTTTCATAACCTTGTCATGGGTTTCTCAAGTTTCATAACCTATGTCGCAACTTTCCCAAGTTTCATAACCTTGTCACAAAATTTTCAAGTTTCGTAACCTCCTCATTTAATTATTATAACAAGTGTTTTTAAACACTTTGGGAGCAATTATAATCCCATTCTTAAAGCTTTTCTATCTTCAAGCTCTTAGGACTAACTAAATTTCATTTGGAATCTAAAAAGAATATTTCAATTTCTTGCTACAAAGGGCTAAAATGAACTTTAGGACAAACTTACTAGATTTGGTTTGAGGATTAACAATTGAACAAGGCAAATCTTCACACTACATTTGGTGCTTAAAAAGAAGTCATTATTGCTTTGTGGGTCTTAAAATGAACATGTGCTACTTTGTTTTGTGATTGCTTACTTAAACTAACATCATTGAAAAGGACGTATGTGCTTCTCTCGTGCTTTGCAATGATCTTGAGAATCAAAAGGCCTTTTTTTTGTGATCTTAGTGGGATAAAGCGATCACCTCCACATTTCATTTTGGGGTTAGAAATTGAACAAAACACTTTGCGAGTGTGAGTAAACTTATTGCATGTGTTCTCCTTTTGTTTCTAAGCGAAGGTTGATCGAAATATGAATATGTTTACTCACTTTTGTCTATCTTAGAGGGCTTGCCTTGGGGAAAAAGTGTTCACCCAAGGGAATGACTCAACTGGTAACACTCTAAAGCTAAGAGTATTTCCAACTGGGATATAAATGTGGGTATTGGAGCAAACGCCAGTATCACACGGTTGGCTCCAACGAGATGGATCTAAAAAGGGACTCTCGCCGTATGGGTCAATCTCCACGAACGGAAATTCCAAACTAAAATCCTTTTTTGTAGTAACCAACTAGACCATCCAATGAGTTTATCAAAGTGGTGCATTGGAACTTAGATTCCAAGAAGTTACTTGCCATGTCTGATCTTGGTTAAAATATAGAGGTTAAGACTTCATTCTTAACATACATTTATATTTTTCCTTGGTTGCATGTAAAATCATCTCTTCTACTACGAAGGGCATGAGGGAAGCCCACCAAGAAAAATGTACCAATTGAGCTAGGATGCTATATTGCTTGTGAGTTAGTTTGAAAACACAGTGCTTGGATCCAAAACAATGAGACAAACATTAAACAAATCATCAAAATTTCAAACTCTTTGAGACGAACAAATACCTTTGAAAATTCCATGTGTTACTACTTGTCCCTAGGGGTTCTTATCCCTATAATGCTTCTAAAAACTAAGACCTATATCTCATTTTGTTCATTCCAAAGTCAACAATAGAAAACTATGCTCTTGAAACCTTGCTTTTCACATAATGGACCTTGTAGAATGGAAAGGAATTGAGACATAGACATTTAGTTTGAAAAAATAAGCAAGAAGTGTGCTTGTGGTAAAAGCAAGTCATTAAGAAAGATTAACTCAAATTGAACCCCACACATATGCTTGTTTATCTTTTTATCATCTTTCGAGCAAACATTGGTCTTTTTTGGTTTTAAACTAATCTTAGAAAAAAGCATGTTCTTCACTATCTTGGTCTCGTAAACAAGTCCTTCCTTGGTTCATTTAGGATCAAATCAAACACTTCATCCAAATTCCAAATATCTATCAAAATCCATCCCACAAACAACTTTTGAGCTTTGCAAACATCATTCTAGACTTGGGTAAATCATCAAAATCAAAATCACCTTGTTTAGCTAGGAGTATGGGAATGCATCCTTTCTCATACCTCTAGTTAAATTAGCACCCCTTTGAACAAGTTCATCCTAAGATAACATCTAACATCTTAGGGTTTAAAAATTCATTATCCAAATCAAACAATCAAAATCAAGCCCTAAGTTTAGCATTGATACAAAGTCCCTAACCGTTCAACACTCATATCATTCACCCCTTTTCATCCTTCATCTCATAATTGGTCCTAAACACCTTAGAGGTCACTTTTACAACAAGGTCAAAATACAAGAAGAACATGGAATATAAACTTGATCCATACATCATGAGTAATCCAAATCAACCAAACTATCAAAGCCTTACAATGCAATTGATTTTCAAAACTCACATTTATACAATCCATACATGGGATCATTATCTCCTACAAACCTCAATGGTACAACAAATGTGAGTCTACCCAATCTAAATCTTGGAACACCTTTTCTGATGGTAGATTTAAATCAAATTCCAAACTTACAAGTCTATCCACCAAACAATCAATGCATGAGTCTTCAAACGATCAACATCATCCCACCAAATCCATACATGCCAAATGTGAATGTGCCAAATACAACTTTACAAAACATGAACATTTTGAATCCAAACTTGGTAAACTTTGGGATGGTTATGTTTGCAAATCATACGAATGTTGTTCAAAGTTCAAACAAGATGTTAACCACTCCATGTATTAAAAGTCAAGGTAAGTTACCTAAATCAAGGAAATGTGATTCCCAACACCAACAATGTTCAATTTCAACCTATCATGCCAAATCTGAACATCATCCCAAATCTGAACATTGTCCAAAATCAAATTGTCCATGATCCCATTCAAAAACCACAAGTATGCATCCCAAATCTGCTTGAACAAAAACCAAATCAACTATATCAAGGGAGTCAAGATCAAAATCAAGATCAAATTTGGTGAGATCAAATTGCTACACTTACCAAAATAGTTGAGTCATTGTGCCAAGAAACGTCTCCACCGCCATTACCCATATCAATATCATTCCTTGGTTTAGAGCTCCCCCCTTTACCTAGCACCAATCACTCCATCCAAATCAATCCACCTAACACCAATCAAGCCATCACATCAAATCCTTTGAATATACCATCGACATCACACCAACAGATGGTATCTAATCAAATCACAACATTAATCCTAAAAAATCAAAATATGGTCTCCCACAGATCTATCATCTCGGTCATTCCGACCATTCCTATCACCTCGATCACTCCAACCACCCCTATCACACCCATCATATCCCAAACTCTCATGATCACTTCAAACGTATCTCAGTGACTTGTCACTACATCCAACATGATTCCAAAACTACCATTACCATCATCACCCACACAACTCCTTGGCTTAGGGCTTCCCCCTTTACCAAGTATCAATCAAACCAACATCCCGAACATCAATCAAAACATCATGCCAAACTTTCAAAACTTGTCATTGACATTGCAACAACATACGAAAAATGCACAAGCAATCACAATATCATCAACCACCCCCATAATATCTCAAAACATGGTCTCTCAAGGACTGATCACATTAATTACACCATCCACCACTCAAATTCCAATCATCAATATAATGGTACCTCTTATCACCACAAAAATCACTATTCCAAAACCATCTCCACCACCACCACCACCACTAAAACCAAACACATCAAACCAATATATCATTACATTTCAAGCCGCTTAGCAGGCTGCTTATCAGAAGGCACACCAACAAAACCAAAACTGACAAGTTGCACAACTAGCTGCTCAAGCTACCCAAGCCACACTACAAGCCCAACAAGCACAAGCCCAGGCTCAAGTGCAAGCACAAGCTCAAGCCCAATACCAAGCCCAACAAGCAAATTTTGTTCAAAATCCCAAAAAAATGTTAACGACTCCATGTATCGATCCAAGTCAATGATCACATAATCAAGACCTATCCATCAACAAACACATGAAAGATATTTCTACCTCATCCAAAGATCAAATCAACATACATCAAGAGTCACTTTTTGATCATGATAAGAATCCTTCAACAATATCCAACAATGATCCATTTCAAGGAGTGTTAACATTATTTTATCCTATAATCAACGATCCATCGACCAATGATCATGTTGAAAATGTCTCTACATCACCTAATAAGTTAGAGGACATATCTCAAGAATTCATTCCAAAACATGATCAATGTCTTTCACCAAGGTCTAGCAATGGTCCTTTCCAAGACATGTTTTTAGATATTGAAGGAATCTTCAACTCAACATTTGATCCAAATCCACTTAATGATCTAGAGGATATTGAGCCACTTCCCATTCCTAATAAAGATATCTAAGGATCCTTTGAAACTAACCCATTTCAAGAACTTGATCCAAAGCATGACAAAAGCAATCCCAAAATCATTCAAAATCAAGAATTTGTATCTCCAAGATACTACAATGATCTAATGGACACTCTCCTATCTATAAGAGATGTCGCAAAATATGATCACATCCACATAGCATATACTCCTCCATCTACCCATGAGATGCTTTATATGGATGGACACATAGAAGATCTTCATTCAGAACATGATTCTTTTACTCTTGACATTATTACACAAAAAGAGTAGGTTATTGAGTTTTCAACATCAAGATCAAATATATCCCAAATTCAGACTGAGGACATCAAGTATGATGATATCCAACATTATCCACTCAAGGAAACAAGTCAGGCAGAATAGTATAATTCAGAGTTAGCGGAGCAACAAATTGAATCAATGTCACCTACGGTGGTCATTTATCAGAGAATGCATTCTAAACAAGAGCTCTCAGAACAGGTGGAATCAAAGCATGAAGGTACTACTACCACCATACTGGGTTAAAATTTGTCTCAAGCAAACGTCAACATAGGGAGCACGAGGAATCCTTATGAAGAAACTGATGCCAATACTACAACTAGCCACGTCATGAACCTTCACCCACCCATCACCCCATCCATGAATTGGGACCAACATCAAAAGAAAGAATTGAATCAAAGCACGAAGAACATTATCAAAGAAAAAGAAGCTAGAAAGCATAATGGACAAATCAAATACAAATGGATACCACAATATACAAAGAAAGATCATCCCTATCAAACTCCATCAGTCAAAGAATCTATGGGGCAAAATAAAAAAGGGAAAAATATCCATCAAAGATGTCTGGAAAAGAAAAAGCAGGCTTTTCAAGTGACATATAAAGTGTATCAAACAGTTGGTCCTAATTCCACACACACTTTTGTATCCACCTATCATTGCTCATCTTCCCAAGTTTGGAGAATCAAAGATTCTAAGCTATCAACCTATCCATCTTTTACCCCTAAACACACTCCATCTACGCCTCCACGCATGATATCCAATTCTCAAATTGACCATGTATTGGCAATGACCCTTCATCATAAGGATTTTGAAGGCACTCTATTATGATGTGCACACAAAGACAAAGTTAACTTTGGTATCTCCAAAGCAGATCAGGAATCCCAAAAGTTGCATTCAAGTGCACATATCTTAGCAAAGCAACTTCTTCAAGCAGGAGATCGATGGCATATTATAGCAGGGGCATCTACATCAGCAATACCTTGTGATTCATCATGAGCTTAAAATCTTTTAGAAAAATTAAAAAAAAAGAAAAAAATATGAAAATCCAAAAAAAAAAATCAAAAAAAGGATTGAAAATAGTAAAGAGAAAAATCATCCTCTAGTGAAAACCACTACAATGGCGCTTTGGGAAATACCATGATGAAAACCTGGCAAACAGGCGTCATGTGTAGAATTGATCATCTACGTGCACTAGTTCAGATGAAAGCATTTCATCCCATCTGTAATAAATCCAACATTCCATCCATAATATCCATAATAAATCCATTCATCCATGAACCATTTAGCCTATCCATTTTTCATCCATCATCCAAGTTATCTTGATCTTGATGAAAGTTTGGGGCACACTTCACACTTGCTTATGGTAAACATCTTGACATGGGTCGTTTTCATGGATCCTATCCTATCCAACATTATCCAAATGAGCATTCTTTATCTGAACATTGTATCTTATTGCAAGATAATCCTTGGCATCCTTTGCATGCTTACCATGTCCATCTGTCCGTACATCCATCCAAGCATCCACCCATGGCATTACATACATTGCTAGACACTAGGGGTGGATATTTACATCTTGCTTTGGGAAATAAATCTTGATCTATATCTTCCAACTTATGTGGTGATTCAAACATTGGAAAACATGAAACAAAATTGGTCCACCACTTGTGAGCAAAAATCCAAATCAATAGCCCATGGCACATTTTGATGAAAAAAATGTTCCCTATCAAGATTCATCTTTCAATTGAACATCAATCCAAATAATCACTATCAATCACATCTAATTTTCTCATCAAATGTCATCAAATCATTCAAACAACTTTTGTTCCAAATAAAGCTTCATCAATCATGATTAATCAAATCTAATCAAAAAATCATCATCTCAGGATATCCTTGTGTTACTGAACACTATCCTCGCATTGTTATGTTTCCTTAACAATGTTATCCAAATCAACCCCTCATCATCTTGGGATATCCATCCTAATCCTTGTGTTGCTTAACACTATCCTTGCATTGTTGTGCATCCTCAACAATGTTATCATCATCAATCCATCAATCTGATCAATCAACCTTAGCTTGGTTTTCAACAAAATCCCCAAAAAAAGCATTGATATCATCACACATATCCATATCCAAATTGTCAAAATCATGTGAAAAATCCAAAAACATTCAAAACATATCAAAATCCCAAAACAGGTCAAAAAGTCAAAAATAGAGTCGTCATCTGAACTACGTCGTCTCTGAGCTTAAATGTAGGCAAGACTAATCTTTGATCAACCCTCGAGACATCAAAATCCAAAAACATTCAAAACACATCAAAATCCAAAAACATTCAAAAAGACACAAAATCCAAAAACAACCTCAAAACATGTCAATAAATAAATAAAAAATACAAATACTTGAAAAAATCCATCTGTTTCGTTTCGCTTTCACCCACGATAATCAATCATCCATAATAAACTGATCGTCACCTTCATCCTTTGGCAAAACAAACAGAAACAATCACAACAATTAGCAAAAGCAAGCTTCAAATGTACAATCAAAAGCAAACAAAAAACCTTTAAAACAAAATCAAACTCTTGATCATTTTTAGATATGTGAATCAACCTTATATCAATAGCCTATCAAACAACTTATCAACCCATCATCATCTTATACAATGCATGTCCTAGGATATATCATTCTGACAATGGGCATCATTTTGGATATCACCTTGGATTCTTATCCTATAAAAAAAAATCCCTTTGGCTAGAGGTATGAAGAACATTGACTTGTTTGTGTACTTGATCTTTTCTTTTGATTTATCTTATTGCGCTCATTCCAATGACCTCACGATGATGTCTAATTAAAGTGATTTAGAGGGAAAGGAATGGGGCATCAATCATTATCCTTTTGTCTACTGTGCTTGTTGGACGTTCTTGTAATATAACTTGGTGAATACTTGCTTTGTTAGGTACGTCCTAGCAAGGTTTCTGTATGTTAAGTGTGAACAAAAATACTCCTCTCTGTTTGTTGAGTCAAAGTCCATCACACTAGGTACAACGCCATCTTGGTTCTTTATACTTTGATGCATCATATCTAGGTGTGTTTTCAAACAATAAGGTAATTGGACCTTTTAAAATCCCAACTCCTAGGTAAGCAAATCATCATCATCATCATCATTATCATCATCTCTAATAAAGTTGGCTTGTTGGTGTCTCTTGTCATCATCTTATTTTCTTCCTACTTCCTTTCGTGCTAACATGGTACCATGACAGTTAATCATAAATCATTGATAATGCATCTATCTTGCATCCACAAAATCGTCAGCATACTGCACAATGCATATCATATCATATAGAAAGCACTAATCATACCACATGCATTCATCCCTATCATTGCATAATATAGATTGGTTATTCTAAACATCTCATAAACCATATATTTATCATCTATTGGCATAATCATAAAAGCATCATCATATCATATCATGTGTATCCATATCATCCATGTATCATCATATCATCCAAGCATCATAATCATCTCATTTATATCATCAATAATGTAACTGTCATGGTACAAATCAGGATCGACTTTGTGTAATATATCAAAATATACATAAGGCTACCCATGGTCGATGATTGTTTATACATCATCAAAATTGTCTACGTCAAATATCTGATCTTTCTAAAGAATTATCTTTCATTCTCTAAACCACTCCTCTCACATTTTATCATGATCTTGATCGGAAATTAGTATTTCCACCCAATCTCTTGAGGGGGCAGTATACTAGCATAATTCATCTCACTGGGGCAATAGTAGGGCATCCGAAAAATTAGAGAATTTTTGAGCTTTGATCTCAACAAGATTATTCTTTGAACCAACACAACAAGTAGGTTACTTCAAAGAGGGGTAAAATGTAGACATAGAAAATATACAGATTGATATCGCACACTCGATCTTGATCTACTAACATCGCTTCATCCAAAATTATCCCTCAGTCTATCCATTTAATAAAATTCCCTTATTTGATTAAATCCATCAATTTCCCTCCCTTAATTAAATAAATCATTTTATCTAATTAAGTCTCTCTCTCTCTCTCTCTTTTGTTAATTAAATCAATCAATCTAATCTAATTATCCCTATTTAATTAAATAATTAATTTTATTTAATTAAATCTCTAAAGTCTATCTATTAAATTAAATAAATTAAAACCTTATTTAGTTTAATCTAACTTCATCCCCTCACTTAAATAAATCAAAAATATTTATTTAATTAAATCTTTAAATCACATCATTCTCATATTTGATTTAAATTAATCCACAAATCTAAGTCAAATTTGTCACATCAACTAATCTCTCATTAAATTAATTAACCTTGATTAATTTAATCTCTTTTCATGTCCCATCCTCTAGCTTTTCCCACTTGCACATGAAAATAGATTTAATTCATTTATTAAATCTCTATTTTCCTCACAAGGCATCTTTAAAGGAAAATTCCTCAAATTTGAATTCAAAATCCAAGTGGGATGAGTGCTTCCAATAAGGCATTTACTCCATCTTACATGTCCTTTACCTTGAGCCAAGTGGCCTTCAATGCATTTTTCCTTCCCTCTTACATGTCATTTCAACAAATTCAAAATTTAAAAAATATGCATTTATTGGCATAATAATCAAAATGTGCTCATCCTTCATCCATTCACATGTTGACAACTAACATCTTTTCATTGGTAGATCTTTTATCCCACATTCATCCTATCTTTCAATCTTCAACTCTTTCTTTCTATAAATAGAGAGCTCATCCTTCATTTCTAGCATCCACAATTTGAGTAAACTTACTATGTTCAAATATTTAGCAATATTCATCCATATCATTGAGTTTATAGCTAGGTTATGTAGGTTTTTCATCATGGAGCATACTTGAATCTTCAACAAAGTGGATCACTCTTCATCAATCTTCAACACTGCATCATAGGAGTTGGGAAAGGGCCAATTTTCACATCAAATTGGCACCAATTCCCCCATGGGATCAAGAGTTTGCTTGTTTTAATAGGATTAAATCTATTTCATTGTGTTCTTCATTCTTCTTTCCTATTTTAAGCATTGCAAATAGATTTCATGGAGAACTTAGATTCTAACTTGCAATTCAATCTTATAATGTGTTTATCTCTAGTGTTTTGTAGGTTTTAGAGGGATCTTGGTTCACAATTGGTAAGATCCTCCATGTTGATGATGTTTTCTGCGCAACAACAACTCAGACAAGATACAAGTTTCCTATCTCTCTTGAAAGGTAAATCTCTATCAACAAGCCTCAAGAGATAACCCCAAGGTCTCTAATTTCAGGTCTTGACAATGCATAAACAACTCAGTGATAAATGTGAAAATGTTCGTAATCACAAAGGGACCTTACTACAAGCAAAGACTGAATCTTCAATTTATCAGATCTAGCAATTTGATGATACTTCAATCCTAAATCTAACTCAATTGATAAAAGAAATAACAAAATATTAGAGTTTCTAAGAGATTCCTAAATTAAATCTATTCCTAAGATTAACAATGCAAATGATGAAATATTTGAAATGAACCAATCCCTCACAAACCAATTCTTGCTTAACCCAGATGAATCTGCAATTTCACAAGAACAGTGCAATCTTCTAAGGTAGTAAATATTTTCAGATCATGAACATTCATCCAAGACAACCCAAAAGCAATTGAAATGAATAAACCTTCACAATTGAACTAAGCACAATAGATATATAGTCTAGGCTAACTTTGCAAAGCAACTAATAGTCAGCTAGCTGCAAAAAGTATGGACCAAGGATCGCTGCAACACTTCAAATATCAAACCATAAACATCATTGAATCAGATTTAAATCTAAATCTAACATATATCTAATAACCTTGAGCAATTTGAAAGATAGAATCATAAGAACCATGCAAGATAATTCAACACAAAAGAGATCACCAAAAAATCACAATGTATTCAATTGTATTGAATCACTGAATTTCAACAACATTTTCAATGTTCTGTTACAACACTTGCTCAGAAATTGACTAACTTCTAATTCTGCTCTACTACCTAATTCACTCTTGTAGCAAGACTATCTCTATAGATCTATGTATGTTCTCTATTCTATGTCTTACAAATGAGGCAAAATGCCCAATTTATAGGAACCTCCAAAGCATGTCGGCCCAGCAAGGGTTTACAATCATAAAAATAGCCACAAACAAGTCAACCCCAAGGAGAATTCAAAATAAAATAAACTAGGCATTAAATTCATGAACTCAATCCAGGTCGCCCTGGGATCTCCAATGCAATTCAAATTAATGCACAAGTCTCAATGCAACCCCATATTAACTACTTCCTTCCATTCTTATCATGTGCGCACCACACCAAGTCGGCCAAGGGGAAGCAACCAACACTTGAATTTCTTTCATAGCTTCAACTTCATCTCCTTAGTGCCCAACGACCCAGCTAAATTTAGCCTGCACTTAGCAAAAACCAACATCAAAATCCATTATAACACCATCATAACATAAAGATCAAGATTAGCTCATCATCAGTAATATATTCATCATCCAAATAAATGAAACACAGATCAAACTCTACCCAAACAAATCGTTAAATCACAATCTACACAGTCTGGGATTTTAGCCCCTTCACGCAATCTAGTCCAGAGGGGAATTTTCAGGAAAATCCAGGCCAAGCAAATTTTTGTGAAGAAGGTACAAAATCAACCATAGACCATAAAAATGCAGAAAATATGCAGATAACTTGTGTAATTCATCAATTAAAAGCATGGAATAATAAGAATTTATCATTAAGATCATCCAATTCACTTGATTTCCAAGTTCCACAGAGCTTCCTAGAAAATCCAAAAAAATCTGGCCGTATCAGAATTCTGCGAGAAGGGAAAAGTTTTGGAGTTCCACAAAGATGGAAAAGTTCCAGGAAAATGGAGAGGGGCAGGAAAACTGGGGAAATCCACCAGTGTAGGAAAATCCTAAAGTTGACAGGAAACCTGAATATCAGTAGCCTCTCACGATTTCACTCAAATTGATCGAAGATCATGAATTTGAGGACCCCGGGCACAGAACTAGCTTAACCTGAACCTCTTACAGATCTTCTTTGAATTCTAGGATCATTTGAAAGAAAGTTAAGAAAAAATGGAAATGCCCTAGGCATGAAACCCTAAATTTTAACCATGAACACACAGAGCAAGCTCGAGACACAAAAATTTGAACTCCAAGAAAAACTAAAATGCCAAAGCACAACTTATATCATCAATCAAAAGCAAGGCATCATGTACATACCATATGATAAAGTGGAAATTGATTCCCAAAAATAACAAATGATAGTTTAATGGCATCCAACAAAGAACAACAACGATAATGCCCAGGAAATCATCACCAAATCCAACAACTCAAAGGCTCAGCACGCCAAACTCAAGTCCAATATTCAAAGAATAAACTTCAATTCAAGAGAACACAAACAATAAAGCATAACGGCATAAAGCTCAAAAATCAACCAAATTCATAAAACCGACGGCACGACGGAACTCCAAAAAAATCCGGCCTAGGTCGAATTCTGCGAAGAACCAAATTTTCTGAACTGCAATGTAAAATAGACTGAGTCGGACTTCGAGTGCAATCCAGGAAAATCCGGACGGGGTGGAAAATCCTGAACCAAGGTAAAAACTCGAACTTGGCCCAAAACTTAAGATTTTCAATGTGTAGCTTAGGGAAAACACTTAGGCAAGCAAGATGAACACTTTAAACTTATGCCAAGGCAATTTAAATCCCCAAATTAGAGGGCTAAAACAACAAGAGCGAAAATAAAAGAGGGTCCCTGCTTTCAACGGGGTGTGTGTGCAAAAATTGCACAACAAATGGCGACTCTGTTGGAGAAATATTCTAGAGCATTTGATGATGAACAAGAATCATGAACCCATAATCTCTGGTTTTGATCCCACTATCAGACAAACAAATCAAAATGCAAGATCAAAGAATCAGAACCAAAGGCAGACTTAACCTTCCATAGTCTGAAAATCCAAGTGTGTGCACATGAGTTCATTTCCCTCCTTGAGCTTCTGTAGAAACCAAGTTCAGTCAAGTTAGGCTACGTAAAGATTCTAACTTCAAAAACAACTTGGATAGAGCCTTGCTGCCAGTCAGGCATCTATAGCCCCAATGAGGTTATCGCTGTGACTCTCTCGAACATAGCTCTATTGCCAGCTAGGCGTCCATAGCCCTGATAGAGATATTCAGATACCCCTGATAAGTTGAATGCATTTGATTTTCAATATTTTCTCTTTTCTTTTCTTTTCACTTTTTATTTCAACCTGTGAACAATGAAGTTCACACTTAGGGCTAAGAACCACAGTGGCACTAAAGCAAAAATAATATTTTTCACCTAACAAGACCTCACAAGGACCCTACCGCAACCTCAGGATTTTTAAGATGTATAAGAGATATAATATTTCAGAATACTTCAAATTCAAATCAAACCAGTGACCCATCCTCTTTAAATCAGACATTTAGAGTGCATGATGATAACAAAGATCTCAACCATCCTTTCAAGACACATGATTAAAGTTCATCAAGAAAATACTCAGAACAATCCCAGACAAAAGAATATTTGCTATGCAGGTGCAACACATCCAGAAGAAAACCAGAAGACCTCCAAAGAAAAAGCAGAGCAAAAACAAACCAAACCAAAGCAAAACCCTAAACTAATGCGACCTAATCTAAAGAAAGGAAGAGAAGCGAAGAAAACTTAAAGAGAGCAGAGTAATTTGCATTTATTCAAATCAAACTATATACAAAGAAACACCAAAATGACTCATCACCAGACATGATAAACTGAGACCTACACATTCTTGACTTTTCAGTGCATGAACAAGTAATAAGGTGAAAGTAACAGTCCTTAAGAATGAAAACTTATCTTTATACCCAACAACGCAAACCTCAAAAATGCAGCATTCAAACTCAACCTTATTGATAGGAATAATCAAAAATTGAGGCAACTTATTGAAACCATGATCCATCCATATGCAGGCTGTCTTTCCTAAACTTCCATAATTGAATTGATAAGCTTCAGAATTTTTTGTAAAGAAAGAAACGACTTGATTTTGTACTGCTATAGACCAATTATGGTATTCATCATTCTTCAATTATAAAGAGCTAATATCTATGTCATCAGGAGGTCTCCACTGATGATGCAATATCCCTCTTGCATTCAAAACATGCAAAACAAAATTGGAGTCTTCAATGAATAATTCAGGGTGAAAATGAGATTGGAAAGATTCAGAAGTATAAACATGGAACTTTTCACCTATTTGCACTTCTTCATGAGGGATCAATGTTGAAAATGTAAAATCCTCATCATGTATAGTAACTTCCCCATCATGATGTTTGTCAAGAGGCTTCATAGACTAATCTATAAGCACATCTTTACCTAAAGTAGGATGATCAAGCTCATTAGTGATGGATGCAACATTGTTATTCTCAACACCATTTGGATTTTCCTACACATCCATATGAATCACATCAACTATCTTGTCATTAATACACAAAATTTGTGAAGTCTCTTTACCGAATTTATCAACATAAAGAGGAAAAACAAAATGTGATGAGTGAAGGGACTCCCTAAATTCTTCTCCTATTGGCATTTGTTCTTGTTCCGGATTGTGACTGCTCAGAATATCAACTCTTTCATTAAGTTCTTCTTCACATCTTACAAGACATTCATCAACAGGTTGTTGAAATTCTCCCATCAGATCCTTTTGTGCATCCTTCACATGTTGTGGCAGTTGTATTTGTTCTTCCACCTCTTTTATGGCTGCTTGACACTGGAAGCATGTGAATTCTGAATGCTCTTCCTCATGTATCCTACACCAAGCTGGTAACAAGTTCTCTAGGTCAATTCTATAACTCAAGCTTGACCAATATTTTATAATCCTGGCAACAAACTCTTCATATCTAGTCTGTATTAGATCCTTATTCTGAATGAATTTATGGAAATCATCCAGTAAACTGAGCTGACTATCTTCAAGATTATCATAATTTTCAACTGGTTCCATCAAAAGTTCAGTATTGCTGGATTCTGCTGTGAGATCAACAGGCATTGTATGGAACATAAGGGCTTCCTCAACATCTGGCTCCTCAAAAGAAGTTGTAAGCACATAGTTTCCCATGCTCACCTCTGTTATCAGAATTTCATTGGAGGTGTTCTGATACTTTGTAATCATGTATTTCATCTTGGGTTCCCTTTCAATTCTAATTTGGTTTGGCACTCCCTTCTAGGGAAGCCACATATGAGAATTATCAGTTGAGACATCCATTCAAGGCCCTGGTAAAGTCTCTTCCCATAATTAGGCCATAAGCATCAGGTATATCAACTACCTATATATTGATAACCTACTGAATCCTAGGATCAGAAGCAACCTGCATATGAATCATATTTACTTCCTCTACAACGTTAACTTTAGTTCTATCCAATTATGTAACTTTCTTTTGGGAATCAGTAGGAGTAATGCCCAGAGCTCTACAGATGCCAAAAGGCACTACATTGGTGGAAGCACCAAAATCTAACAAGAAATTGTGCAAGTGCTTACCAAATATACAGACTGAGATCAGGAATGGAGGAGTCTTTGTTTTTCCTTGAAATAGAGTTAAGGGAGTATCTACTTGAGCAACTTGAGTTCTATCTTTCTCTTTTCCCTTATCTTCAGGAGGAACATGAACTTGATTATGAGTCTGATTTTTCCTTCCTACTGTTTGAGAGCTAGATACTTTGTTGACACTTTCACTAACCGATTTATCTTGTGATATGGAATTTGCATTGTAAGCTCCTAGAACTGCATTCCTAATGGTTGGAACTCTTAATAATTCAAATGTAGACAGGCTTACCTTTAGCTTCTTAAGTTCTTCTGTGACATATATGGCCAATTGTTCTTCACTTAAATCAGCAGAGGCCTCTTTTGGATAGTCCACCACTCTGTCTTTGCTTGCTTCAACACTCCTTCCCTTTGACATGTCCATCTATGCTTATCCTTCCTTTGACATATACTACTTAGACACATGAGGATACAATGGATTATTGCTGGCATTAGGATCTGGAGGAGTGGTGAAGTTATTTGGAGGGGTAGAAGTGGTGAAGGGACCTCCAGTTGGTGGATGTCTATGTGGCATGTCTCTCAAATCATACTTCTTAACAAGCCTTTGGAAAGTTTGTACCTCTTCAACATAAGATTCTTCTTCATCCAAGGGGCCATTTTCATTTACTAGATTTTCATCAAAAAACTATGAAATCTCATCTCCATTGCACACTTGATCTGCCTCTTCCTTGAGCTGGTCTGATTATTGTTCAGGTACATTGTCCTTGCTCTGAGGAAAAGGAGCATGATTGAGCACCAAGACTGATGGATCATAAGGAGTATATGGAACCATCTCCTAACTATTTGAATTGTTCTCCACTTCATACTGGAAGATTGAGGCTGTTGTATGGAACTCTTGACAATCTAATCTAGAATACTGACTTGTTTTATCGAGCCTACACCATCTTGATAAAGTAGCTTTAGCTAAATATACACCACTAGGGGCCTTCTCTTGATTGACTGGTTGGTCCAATGGGGTAGGGACTCCTCCATTGTTAGGCCTCATGTTCCAAGTCCTATTCTATCTAGGTGGCCGTCTCCTGTCGAAACCTTGTCCACCAGCCTAACCTCTATCAAAGTTATGGCCTGAGGGTTGTCCTTTATCATAATTTTGTCCCCTGTAGTTATTATATCCTCTTTCATTGTTATATTCTCTTTCATTATGTTGCATCTATCAAAGTGTTGTCCTTGTTGATTTTCTCGACTTTCTCTACTCTGATTGGGCTGCATATTTCTCTGAGCAGCTTGCAACTGACTATTCTGGTTCCTCAAGTAAGTTACCTCCATATTCAACTTCTTCACTTGTTCAGACAATTCATCTAGCCTCTCCTAGTTAGGATTTCTATATGGAGGCTGGCTCACATTATTTTGGTGATATCCTACTACAGTGTTGGTATTCAATGACTGGTTCAAAACTTCATAATTCTACAGATATGGGGGATAGCTGGATGCAAAGGTTGACTTGCATTTTGCTGGGGATAACTGACTGCAAGCAGAAATTGACTCACTGGAGGCCCTGGATGGGGAACCATAGGCAACTAAGGAACCGGATTCATGATTGGAGTATGATTGGTGAGAGCCTGATTGAGAGCTAGGACTTGTCTAGGGTGACCAGCGGGTCCTAATGATGGTAAAGGTCCAGAAAAATGTTGTCTTAAGGCAGTGCTAACTTTTACAGCCTCTACATATGCATCAAGCAAAGTGGTGGGAGGATTGTTTCTCCATTTCATGAAGGTGGCTATCAGACTATCAAGACCTTCATAATAGACCTCTAAAGTAGTGGCTTGGTCAACATCATAAGGAGTTTGCAATCTGGTATAGGAACAATGAAACCGATTGTTAAAAGACCCTATAGGCTCATTGACTTCTCTCTTAACATTAGTGAACTGATGACAGAGCTCACTGGGACTAATAGGAATCCTAAAATTTTGCAAGAATGTAGTCTCTAGTTCATTCCAATCCCAAATAGACCTAGCAAGTAAATGATTGTACCAATAGAATGCATCTTCCCCTAAGGAATAAGGAAAGATCCTAAATGCTACATCCTCATGATTGATTCCCCTATCCTTAAGGCTGGTCTAAAAGATCCTAATGTGTTCCTTAGTAGTTCTATTGGGATCATTGACATGGAACTTAGAACAAAAATGCTCTAGGTTCTTGGGCATAACATTGTAATTAGCAAAACTCAATGGAGATGGGTTATTAGCTAGGAAAGCCATTGGTGGAGGTGGGGGTGGTAATGGCTAATTTATGGTTGGCTGAGGTTGTGGAATGGGAATGTCCTCAGACTCAAATGAAGATAAGCTTGATGAAGATGGGGATGATGGAAATGATGGAGGTGAATGGGTGGATGATGATTCTCCCCTTCTGTTGGTCCTTCTTGACCTCTTAGGGATTGGAAATTCTTGAAATTCCTCTTCTCCTGGAGTAGATCTAGTTCTTCTTCTGAATCTTTCAGGAGAGATGGTAGATAAAAATCAATCCAGCTTAGCTTATTCAGGCCCTCCTTCTAGCGCCAATCTATTGATGATGTTTTCTACACAACAACAACTTAGACAAGATACAAGTATCCTATCTCTCTTGAAAGGTAAATATCTATCAACAAGCCTCAAGAGATAACCCCAAGGTCTCTAATTTTAGGTCTTGACAAGGCATAAACAACTCAGTGATAAATGTGAAAATGTTGGTAATCACAAAGGGACCTTACTACAAGCAAAGAATGAATCTTCAATTTATCAGATCTAGCAATTTGATGATACTTCAATCCTAAATCTAACTCAATTGATAAAATAAATAACAAAAGATTAGAGTTTCTAAGAGATTCCTAAATTAAATCTATTCCTAAGATTAACAATGCAAATTATGAAATACTTGAAATGGACCAATCCCTCACAAACCAATTCTTGTTTAACCCAGATGAATCTGCAATTTCACAAGAACAGTGCAATCTTCTAAGGTATTAAATATTTTAAGATCATGGGCATTCATCCAAGACAACCCAAAATCAATTGAAATGAATAAACCTTCACAATTGAACTAAGCACAATAGATATAAAGTCCAGGCTAACTTTGCAAAGCAACTAAAAGTTAACTAGCTGCAAAAAGTATGGACCAGGGATCACTGCAACACTTCAAATATGAAACCCATAAGCATCATTGAATCAGATCTAAATCTAAATCTAACATATATCTAATAACCTTGAGCAATTTGAAAGATAGAATCATAAGAACCATGCAAGATAAGTCAACACAAAAGAGATCACCAGAAAATCACAATGTCTTCAATTGTATTTAATCATCGAATTTCAACAACAATTCCAATGTTCTATTACAACACTTGCTTAGAAATTGACTAACTTATAATTCTTCTCTACTACCTAATTCACTCTTGTAGCAAGACTATCTCTATCTGTGTATGTTCTCTATTCTATGTCTTACAAATGAGGCAAAATGCCCAATTTATAGGAACCTACAAAGCATGTTAGCCCAGTAAGTGTTTACAATCATAAAAATAGCCACAAAAAAGTTGGCCCCAAGGAGAATTCAAAATAAAATAAATTAGGCATTAAATGCATGAACTCAATCTAGGTCGGCCTGGGATCTCCAATGCAATTTGAATCAATGAGCAAGTCTCAATGCAACCCCATATTAACTACTTCCTTCCATTCTTATCTTGCACGCACCTCACCAAGTTGGCCAAGGGGAAGCAACCAACACTTGAATTTCTTTCATTGCTTCAACTTCATCTCCTGAGTGCCCAATGACCCAGCTAAATTCAGCCTTCACTCAGCAAAAACCAGCATCAAAATCCATTATAACACCATCATAACATAAAGATCAAGATTAGCTCATCATCAATAATATATTCATCATCCAAATAAATTCAAACACAGATCAAAATAAACCTAGAGAAATGGTTAAATCACAATCTACACAGTCCAGGATTTCAGCCCCTTCATGGAATCTAGGCTAGAGGGGAATTTTTGGGAAAATCTAGGCCAGGCGGATTTTTGTGAAGATGGCACAAAATCAACCATAGATCATCAAAATGCAGAAAATATGTAGATAAATCATGTAATTCATCAATTAAAAGCATGGAATAATAAGAATTTATCATTAAGATATCCAATTCACTCAATTTCCAAGTTCCACAGAGCTTCCCAGAAAATCTGGAAAAATCCGGCCAGACCGAAATTCCACGAGAAGGGAAAAGTTCTGAAGTTTTGCGAAGAGGGAAAAGTTCTGGGAAAACGAAGAGGGGCAGGAAAATCGGGGAAATCTGCTAGCACAGGAATATCCTGAAGTTGATAGAAAACCCAAATATCAGCAGCCTCTCATGATTTCACTCAAATTGATTAAAGATCACGAATTTGAGGACCCTGGGCATGAAACCAGCTTAACCTGAGCTTCTTACAGATCTTCTTTGAATTCTAGGCTCATTCGAAATCAAGTTAAGACGAAATGGCAATGCCCTAGGAATGAAACCTTAAATTTTAACCATGAACGCACAAAGCAAGCTCGAGACACATAAATTTGAACTCCAAGAAAAACTAAAATGCCAAAGCACAACTTATATCATCAATCAAAAGCAAGGTAGCATGTACATACCATATGATAAAGTGGAAATCGATTCCTAGAAATAACAAATGATAGTTTAATGACATCTAGCAAAGAACAACAATGATAATACCTAGGAAATCATCACCAAATCCAACAACTCAGAGGCTCAGCATGCCAAACTCAAGTCCAATATTCAAAGAATAAAATTCAACTCAAGAGAACGCGAATGATAAAGCATAATGACATAAAGCTCAAAAATCAACCAAATTCAGAAAATCGACGACATGACTGAATTCCGAAAAAATTCAGCCTAGGCGGAATTCCATGAAGAACCAAATTCTCTAAACTACAGTGTAAAACAGACCGAGCCGGTCTTCGAGCGTAATCCAGGAAAATCCAGACCGGGTGGAAAATCCTAAACCAGGGTAAAAATCTGAGCTTGGCCCAAAACTTAAGATTTTCAACTTGTAGCTTAGGGAAAACACTTAGGCAAGCAATATGAACACTTTAAACTTATGCTAAGGTAATTTAAATCCCCAAAATCAGAGGGCCAAAAAAAACAAGACCGAAAACAAAAGAGGTTCCCTACTTTCACAGGGGCGTGTGTGTAAAAACTACACAACACTCCACTTGACCTTCCTCTTGAGGATTTTGTGATGATGAAGGAAAGTTAGTTAGAGGATTGCTAGATCCAATGGGATTAATTTTGGAATTGGTTTGACTTAGGTCACTTGAAGTGGATGTTTCTTTGTTGGTTTCCATGTTCCTCTTGTGTTGAGATCTAGTTTGCACCATAAAATAGGGATCAATTTTCAAGAATGTGGGAGATGAATCTCTAATTCTTTGGATTGATCTCACTTTAGGTACAAAAGAGAAAATTTAGGATGTGCTTTAAGGATCAAAGGTGTGATGATGAAATGTATGAAAGATGAATGATATGGATGGAAAAAATTTTAGAAGATCTTGAGGGGGTGCTAGACTTTTGGGAATTTTTTGATTTTTTGGATTTGTTTTTGATTTTTTATTTTATATTTCTTGAATTTTAGATTGACCTTGATTTGATTTTGGATTGCTTTGATTTTGGATAATGAACAAATGGATCCCAAGATGTTGGATGTTATCTATGGGATATATTTTCTCTTAAGATGATAATTTGAGTAAGTTTAGGGAGAAGGATGCATCTACCCACACCTATTCAAATAAGATGATAATTCAACTAAGTATATGGAGAAGGATGCATCTACATATACCTAGCTAAACAAGATGATTTGGTGAAAATTTGACTAAGCACATGTTGAAGGATTCATCTATATATACATAACTAAACAAGATGTTTTGAGGATAATTTAATTAAGCATATGGAGAAAGATGCATCTACATATACTTAACTAAACAAGATGGTTTGATGTTTTGATTCAAGGATTTCAAGGATTTGGATTTTTGATTTGCAAAAAAGTCTAGCATGAAGGATGATTTCAAGATTTTCAAGAGTTGTTGGTGAGATGATTTGGATTGATGTTTTGAAAAGATGGGTGAAATTTTTTATTTTGATCCTATGTGTACCTAAAAAGAATCTTGTTTATAAGACCTTTGTTTTGAAGAACATGATTTACTCTAAACAAGGTGTTCAAATTCTCGAAAGAGATTTGGATTTTGACAATAATAGAATGAGTACAATCCAAGATTGTTTCTTGAAGCTTTTCTGTAAAAGTTGAAAAGTAATCTTCGTCTGAATTCGTAGAGTGTTGAAAGATTCTTTTGATGTTCTTGTGGACTAAGAGCTTTTGACTTTGGTTTCCAGATTTTGATCTTGCATGAAATCATTTGAGACACATGTGTGGGGTTCAATTGTTCTTAGATTTTCTTAGTGACTTCTTTTTACCATAAACAATTCTTGATTAGCATTTGAAACTAGATGTCCAATGTCTTAACTTCTTCTCATCCTACAAAACATGTTATGTGGAACTTTGATGAAATCAAGGAAAAAGTTACCTATTGTTGAATTTAGCAAGTAAATTGAGATATAAATCCAAGTGTTTAGAAACCTCTAAGGATATAATCCCAAGGGAAAGAAATAACACATGAATCTTGTCAAAGATATTTTCTTCCTAAAGAGTTTGAAGTTTGAGGATAATGTTGAATGTTTGTTTCCAAATGTTTATGAACAAGAAAAGTGTTTTGTAACCAAGAACAAGCACAACCCTATGGATATAAAAGACTGTATTTATTGAATTCCCACTTGGACAAGTCCAGCTACGCTTATTTTTAGCAAATGGTTAGATGCTTAACCCCATTGGCTCCCCTCCACGAAACTCAATTATACGGGGCAGCCAAGCATCAACACCCATAAAATTCCCATGGCATACTTTCCATGTCTACAAAAATTGTAAAAATGTGGGGTGGCTTCAAAATGATCGTTTTTGCACCGACAAATAGATCAAGGATTTTGGCCTTTTCTAAACAAGGTTTTTAATTTGGAATTTCCGTTCGTAGGGATTGACCCATGCAGCGAGAGACCATTACTTCCCTTCTCGTCAGGACCAACCATGTGATATTGGCCTTTATTCCAGTATCCACACTTATATACTAGCTGGAAATACATTTGGCTTTAGCGTGTTATTGGTTGGGTCATTTCCTTGGGTGATTATGTTTTCCCACAAGGAAGGCCCTCTAAGATAAATAAAAGTGAGCAAGCTATATCCATAACTCGATCAATCTTTGTTGCAACACAAAGAGAGAGAATGTACACAATATGCTTCACTCACACTCGCAAGATGTTTTGTTCAATTTTAACCCCAAAATGAAATGTGGAGTAAATTACTTTACCCAACTTAAGATCACCAAAAGGCCTTTTGATTCTCAAGATCACCGTGAGGCGTGAGAGAAGCGCATGCGTCCTTTCGATGGTATTACTTTGAGTAAGTAATTAAGAGACAAAGTAGCACTTGTTCATTTTAGGCCCACAAAGCAGTAATGACTTCTTTTTAAGCACCAAAGGAAATGTGGAGATTTCCTTGTTGAATTGTTAATCCTCAAACCAAATCTAGTGATTTTTTCCTAAAGTTCTTT
Source organism: Sequoia sempervirens (assembly GCA_007258455.2). Taxonomy (NCBI): domain Eukaryota; kingdom Viridiplantae; phylum Streptophyta; class Pinopsida; order Cupressales; family Cupressaceae; genus Sequoia; species Sequoia sempervirens. Next base: position 23,966 of record VDFB02129327.1, read on the forward strand.
TTAAGCCCTTTGTAGCAAAAATTTGAAATGTTCTTTTTAGAGCCCAAAAGAAATTTAGTAGGTCCTAGGCACATGAAAGATAACAAATTTTTAAGAGAAATTTTGAATTCTCTAAGTGCTAAACAAAAACTAAAGTGTTAAAAAACACTTGGTATCATGAGATAATGATGTCATTATGAGACCTCCACTAGATTTCCTTTCTTCACTTTGAATAAGCTAACCTACCAAGAAACTAGTTAGAACTACAAAACAAAAGTCAGGAAAGCAATTAAGAACCCTTAGGATCAAAATTAAAACAAGCACATGTCATAAAAATAGAGATTTCACTTTTTCCTCTACTTCAGCAGTGAAACCTGCAGTACAAGTGGTGCAGTTTAAGAAATCCAATGGTGCTATATAGTGCCACTTGTTAGTCAATGTCATTCTGCAGTAGAGACATAGTGTGATTGTGTCGCTATTTCGCCTAGTGGTGCAGTTTAGAATTTGAAAATTCTAGCGTGTGAAAATAAAACTATCGGTGCAAATAGAATTTTGAATTCTAGACGGGAACACCAGAGCGTCATTATTTGAAGTTTGAAGCGGTGCTAAATGGCGATGCTAGAGTGCCAACGGTTTTGTATTGTGATGTTGATCTGCTAGCAGTGCAGTTCCCTATAGACACATAAATAGAGAAAAAAGCACAATTTTTTTGATAAAAACGTGATCTTAACGTGAGACTTTCCCTCCCTCTAGTGCCCAAAATATAGAACCCAAATCCTAGTACTTGCAAAACACAATAAACAAACACATTAGAAGATCATATGCAAGTAAGAATTAAGATTCCCCATGAAATTCATTAGCAATGCTCAAAATAGGAAATAAGAATAAAGAACACAATGAAAAGAGATGAATTCCTAATTAAGAAAGAAAAATCTTGATCCCATGGGGGAATTGGTGCCAATTTGATGTGAAAATTGGCCCTTTCCCAACTCCAATGATGCAATGTTGATGAGTGATGAAGAGTGATCCACTTTGTTGAAGATTCAAGTGTGCTTCATAATGAAAAACCTGCATAACCTAGCTAAGACTTTGATGAAATGGATGAAAATGCTAATGCTTGAAGATGAAATTGAGTATAATAAGTTTTCTCAAATTATGGATGATCAAATGAGGAGAGAAACCTCTTATTTATAGGAAGACAAGGTGAAAAAATTCCCAAAATGAAGCAATGTGGGACTAACTTTCAACCAATGGCAAGATGCCACTTGTCAAGAGATGAATGGATGAAAGATGTGCACATTTTGATGAATGTGCCCATAAATGCATTTATTTGAAATTTGAAATTAGTGAAATGACAAGGTGGATGAAGAGTCAAATGGAGTAATGGCCACCTGGCTCAATGCAAAAGGACTTGTAAGGTGAAATAAATGTCTTGTTGGAAGGACTAAGTCCACTTGGAGGGATTTTCAAATTTGAAGAATATTCCTCTATTATGCCATGTTGAGAGAATAGGGATTTAATAAATGAGTTAAATCTATTTTCATGTGCAAGTGGCAAAATCTAGAGGATGGGACATGGATTAGAATTAAATTAATCAAGGGTTAATCAATTTAATGAAGGATAATTAGATGATGTGACTATTTGATTTAGATTTATGGGTTGATTTAAATCAAAAGATGAGAAGAATATGACTTAGAGATTAATTAAATAAATATTTTTGATTTATTTAATTAAAGGGGATGAATGTTAGATTAAATCAAACAAACGTTTTAGTTTATTTAATTTAATAAGATGACTTTAGAGATTTAATCAAATAAAATGAATTATTTAATTAAATAGAGATAATTAGATCAGATTGATTGATTTAATTAACAAGAGAGAATGACTTAATCATATAAATGATTTATTTAATTAAGGGAGGAAAATTGATGAATTTAATCAAATAAGGGTATTCGATTAAATGGTTAGACTGAGGAATGATTTAGGATAAAATCGTGTTAGTAATCGGGATCACATGTGTAATGTCAATTGGTACATTTTACATGTCTACAACTATTGACAATGAAAATGTTGTTGAAAATGAAATTGTTATTGAAAATGTTGAAAATATTGAAAATAGTGAGAATGAAAATCTTAATAACATTGAACTTGAAAATGAAAATGTTGATAATATTGAAAATGTTGAAAATGGACCTTATGTAACACCTAATCACAAGAGAACCCCTAAATGGTTGGTTGAAATAGATGAGAACATAATTGATAATCTTGAAGGAAAAAGGTCACAACAAATAGTTCATTTGTGGGTTACTAAAATTTTCTATGAATACTTTTCTGATAAGATATTAACTGAACAATGCCAAATTTTTGTGCAATTACATAAGATTTACAAAATGAGATCATTGTTAAAAAAATTGAAGATTCGCCACAAAAAAAATTAGAAAAAAATAGTCTTATTGTAAGACTAGTAAGGAAAAAGATAAAAGGGTTGCTTGAAGAGTGATCTCAACCTCACTATTAAGCCATCATTTGAGAAAGGATCATTTAATGAGAAAAACTTGTATTGATTTAAACTTAAATCATAAAACATTGAATAAAAAACTCTCAAGAAGAGGAAGTCTCGATGGTCCTCTTCAAAATGATATGTGGGCTTTTAGTGGGAGGCTTTTACATGTTGATAAGAAGATAATCTATAATGTAAAGACGCAAATTGTTTTTTTTTTGGAATTCTCACTCTAGAGTATCACTAAATGCAAAGGATGTTTTAAAGTTATGAATTGGTAATTGAGATCGTACACCACATCCGAAACATTTTTTGGAATGTAGCCAAACAATCTTGTACAAAGAATTTTGTCAAGAACATCCAAATTTGCAAATCTCATAAAGGGATTTTGAGTCTTAAAAGCCATTTTATTGTGTATCTATTAATTTTCGTAATACACGTTGTAAATACCATGTTGATTTTTCAATGTATCATGAATTGTTATGCCATATTCATTCTATTATGCATACTGATGAAATCTTACAAGAGTGTCATGCACTGCAACTTCGCAAGTCATTCAGGGAGTTGTTATATTCATTTTTATGCATTAGAGGTGATGGTTTCTTATTTTATAGAAATGATTGTTTAAATGAAACATGTTTGCAATTTGGTGGTTTATCAAATTTTGTAACATGCTTTGAGGAGGGTAGCAATCATGATTTTGGTAACAATATTGTTGAAAAAAAAGGTTTGGACAGTCAAATACACATTGAAGAGTGGAGGTGAGGGTTCTAGATGTGAGTTGGTTGCAAGAGAGGTAAGTATTGCTGATTTTATTTCTAATTTAAAGAAAAACATTTTCTATAAGTATGCAAGGCATAGCCATAGGTCGTAGTGGTTGGATCAAAAATTCAGGATGTGCAAGGAATCTTTCCCCATTGGAACTATTGTATCTGTAGTTGATTTTGTTCAAAATTACACATTGCAATCACAATATTATAATTCTATTCAAATTGCTATTTTTTTCCACATAACATATAGACATGCCCCTGATAGTATAGAAGAGGGCAGGAAGATAATTAGGGTGTACCATTTTAGCATGAGTGATGATAGATCTCATTCATCTGAGTTTGTACAACATTATTTTGAAAATTTTTTGGAGTTCTTGTAGGAAAAAATAATTGCAATGGGTCAACATCCAATTTGTTCAGATAACTACAAAGGACAATTCAAGAATGCTCACATGTTTTATTGGTTGAGAAAGATGTATATAGAGATGGGTGTAACACATATTTGGATTTTTTTCAAAGCTAGGCATGGAAAAGGCGAGCATGATGGCATAGGTGCATTTGTGAAGAGAGCTTTAGTTAAGGAACAAATGAAGATCAGAGGTGGTGTAACATTCAGTGATGCAGATTGTATTGTTGATTAGTGTAGTTATGCACTATCACGAGGAGGGACACTTGATTCACAAGTGTGTAGGTTATTTTGGTTGGTTGAGGAGAGCATAGTGGGAGACAAAATGGAATGTCAAATAATTAGAGATTCTTCAAAGAAGCATTCATTTCGAAGCTCAAATGTGGATGCATGGACCATATGGACATGAGAGATGGATTTTTTTGTCATAATTGTATTCAATGTGATTGGGATCAGTGTGAGTCAATTGAGTGGGTAGATACATGGATTCCATAGTACCTAACCCCTTTATCCATAGCATAGTCCTTGTTAGAAGATGTAATGGAAAGTTCACCTAACTATGACCATCTTTCAGATCTTGTATAGCTAGGACATGTAGTTGTAGCATCATAGGGGAATGAAGAGGTATTAAACTATTGGTTGGAACGATGGGTATAGGGAAAGAAAAAGCTAACACAATCGATGACAGATGATGATGGGTTCATGTATCCTATAGGTTTAGCTGTTATTTTAAAAACTTGGTTGCATTACCATTTCATCATCATTTAGGTTGTTTAACTTATAATATAGATTTGTTATTCTAAGTATATTTAGATGTTGATTAAAAACTTATGATCATACAAGTTCAGTTGTTTTTTTCAAAACTTCGTTGCAAACATATATGATTAGAAAGAATGAAATACTTGCATTTGAAGAC
>VDFB02129328.1:0-16705 GCA_007258455.2 Sequoia sempervirens
ATTTTTGATAAAAAATAAACACCAAATGATGGTAAAGATACCTGAATGCACATGAAGATGAAAAAGGAATGCATGATAAAACTGTAATGAAGTATTTACCAATCTAGCAGAGTAACGCCTTCGAATCTCCATCCAGATTTGAGCTTTCAGCCAAAGAAAATCATCAAACAGAGCAGCCATACTCATCATGCTTAAACACAGTGAATTTCTCCCTGATAATGCCGTTACAACCAGCTAAACCACTGAGAAACAACAGTTACAAGTATACCAAGGAGTTGGCTAGGGTTCCATACTCAGCCAAAATGAAAATGTAATATCATTTTTCCCTAACTTCTCAAAAGCCGAGTCATTTGATGACTTTCCAAAATCATAATGAGATTTGAAGTCCGCAATGCAAACATAATTATTATCAAATGAATATAGCTCTTCTAAGTCCACGACATCAAACCTTAATTCAAATCAATGCAATGAGCTCGCTGTCAAAGACCATTTACCAAGTGTCGACACCAACTTTTCATCAAATCATTATGCTATCTTGAAGACTTTTCAACAATGTCGACCACAAAAATAACAATGAACAATAATTGCCAAATAGTCGATGCCATGTCATTTCAATGTGACTTTTAAATAAGCCAAATAAACATTTAGCCCAAATCAAATATGACTTTATTCAAAGTCATTTACCAAGGAAAGTTAGCCAAAATAATTACCAGAGCAACATTATAAAATTGCCATAAATATTACCTTCGAGCCATAGAGGTGACTTTTACAAAGTCACATGCAATTAACACTATGATAACCAATATCACTTTTAGAAGCTGATTATGATATCAGCTCAATCTAAACCATATGAACTGGATGAAAACTCCATATATTTCACTCACTGTGTCCTAACCAGTGACACCAAGATAATGTGAGAGAGCCATGAAATGACAAAACCAACTAAAGAGTGAATAGAAACCTCATATACCAATGATGCCAAATTAAATATAAAACTCGAGTGCCAAAGAGAGCATTAATATAATTCCAACCCAATATTCCATGTGAACCAACAAAACCATCAAACAAGTGAAATACCAGAACCATGGTGAATACAATGCCTCCAAAAACAAGTGTAAGTTTAGGATTGCTTTAGAAGCATGAGAGAAATGAAGTCACTAATCCAAGTGTCATGGAGCAAATGAAACAATAACCAAACTTCCTGAGATGGAGCAATATATAGAAGCAATGAACCAAAGAGATGTGCCATGTTTATCAACAATAAGTCATACCAACTAAAACATAACTGTATATGCCATGAATTAATATACCTGAACATGTGAAGTGACAAATTCATAAATCTGAAGTTGAAGAGAGCCCCATCACCATGAATACCACCTAAACCAAACCTTATCAACACTGTCAGTCCAATAATCATCTGAAGATATATTGCATTCATAAATCTGAACCACATGAGTAATACCAACATGAAAAACATGAATCATCATAAACATCTACAAATGAATATCTGAAAGTGAAGTAGCCTCAAGATTTTGTAACCTCTGAATCATGACCAACGTACCAAGAATTCCATCAATAAGGTGCATCAATTATTCAATGAGGACATCAATTATTCATTTGTGACTTTGTCATCAAGGACAAACAATAGAGGGGTTAGAACAACAACAACCTCATGCAAAAACTAGATATGTTAAAGAATGGCACAATGTGTGTCAAGAATGAAAATACTTTGGTGGGTTTGAAAAGTATTTTGGAAGATATACTCAAATTTCTTTGTTTGGTATGCTACAAGGCAGATTGAGGGAATTGTGGAATAAAGGTCAAGTTAGGGTTTTGAAGGTTGAAGAATAGCTTGAAATAGTTTGAATTGTGATTGTAAGACAAACTCCTCCTAGCTCTGCATCAGATGGTAATATTATAATTTGTGAATTGAGTTTATGTTCTCTTTTATGATTGCATTGCTTGATTCATTTCTTTATAGTTTCATTTCATGAGTAGGTTGGGATTTGTATTTACTTTGATCTCTTTCATTTGATTTCATTGTTGTTTCCTTATGCTTATTTTCCCTCTTACACATCGATTTAGATTAATCCATTCCAAACTTCTTCAACATTTCCTTAACATACTTAGATTGTGATATGAATATACCTTTCTTTGATTGATTGATCTACAAACCTAGGAATAAATTCATCTCCCCACATATTGACATCTCAAATTCTTTTTGCATTTCCTTTGTAAACCTTTTGCACATACCTTCATTTCCTCCTAAGATTATGTCAACATAAACTACCACAATTAAGATTTGTTCTCCTTTAAATTTGAAATAAAAATTGCTATTTGTAGTACCTTTCTTGAATCTTTGTTGCAACAAGTACTTATCTAACCTTGCATACCAAGCTCTAGGAGCTTGCTTCAGTCCATACAATTCTTTCTTCAATATGTAGACCATATTTGGATCTTTTGAAAACTAAAAATATTTTGGTTGTTCAATAATGTATACTTATTCTTCCAATTGACCATTCAAGAATGCATACTTCACATCCATCTGATATACTTTGAAATCTTTATGTGCTGCAAAAGATAAAACCATCTTGATAGCTTCCATTTTTGCAATCGAAGAAAAAGTTTCCTCAAAATTTATACCTTCAACCTATGAGTAACCCTTACACACAAGTCTAGCCTTGTTCTTGACAAATTTTACATCTTCATTCAGCTTGTTTTGGAATACCCACTTAGTACAATAACATTCTTGTTTTTCAGTCTTGGGACCAATTCCCAAGTCATATTCTTTTCTATTTGTTCTAACTCCTCCTTCATTGCTTTGAACCAATTCTCATTTTTACATGCCCCAGTCATTGTTTTTGGTTCTACCTTAGAAAGTAAACATAAATTTACTTGTTCCTTTGTCATATTAGCTTTTCTTCCTAACCTATCTAATCTATTTCTTTTATTAGGGACTTTGAGTGTAGGTAACCTATCTCTAATAACTGAAGATTTTAGTATTTGATTTTATTTTCAACAACTCTAAATTGAGTTAAAATATCATGTTACGCTCATGGACAACAAGATCACTATGCAAATTACCATCCTTAAAGATTCATGAAAATGGGTGGATAGACTCCAACAAATTTTAGAGCCAATAATTGGAGATGTTGATAGGTCTTGTGGAGTATTTATAGTGATGGATCATTTCTACTAAAAGCATAAAGGTATCATTGTGGATACCTTAGGTTTGTTGGATGGGGTTCATGCCTCTATTTTATTTGATTTTGATGCTTTAGAATAATTTATTTCCCCATCATTGGTAGCACATTATGGGCTTGTGGCAATGAGGAAAAATGATAAGTGATAGGTTAAGTTATCTTCTAGTGCTAGGGTAGTTGTAGTCTCCCTTGTGTGTGGTTTCATGTTAGATTTTAGCACCTTCACCACCATTGTTGATCTATGTATTCTACATTTGGGATCCTAAAAGATTGTACTTGGTATGGATTGGCTAAAGGCTCATCAAGATAACATTTATTATCAGTGGAAGTTGGTGGAGTGTGAAGATGATCTTGATTAGTGAGTAGAGATAGTAGAGGTGTAGAGACCCATATCACTTCACTTGATTTTAGCTATGTATCTAAAATAGAACACATAAAAGGGATGTTAGATGGATATTTGGGTGAGTCATCTTTCAAAGGATGAGTGCTATGAGGTATATATTTATGGTCATCCCCTCAAATTTTTTTTTGATGTGTCTTCAAGTGAAATTATTGGTTTTCCACCAAAGTGAGATGTAGAATTTTGTATTGATATTTTTCTAGGAGCGGAGCCCATATTTTGTGTGTCATAGCATATGACCAATCAAGATATCAAAAATATTTTTTTTTGCTGGAAGATTTGTTAGATAAGGGTCACACTCATCATATTGTATCCCCTTCAGGTGCACCAATCTTCATGAACAAGGATGAATACCTTCACTTGTGTATCAATTATTAGTAGTTGAATAAGTTGATAGTGAGGAATCAATACTCCTTGCTGAGGATCGATGATTTATTTGAATAGATGAAGAGATCCAAATTTTTATCTAAGATTGACCTAAATTTGGGATATCATTAACTTCACATTCATGAGGTGAACATCATTGAATGAAATTGTGTACTCACTAGGGACACTATTCATAGTAGTTATATTTGGGTTGATGAATGCTCCTTTAGTTTTTATGAGTTTAATGAATGGTGTGTTTTGATTATATAGGAAAAGAAAGTTTTAGATGGACCCAAAACCCAAAACAAGCAAGTTTTGGCGGGGATGCAAAACCCATCTAGAGAATGAACACTGCTAAAAGATACACATGAGTAACCAACAACAAAACAACATCAGGTCTACAAATAATAATCAAGAATTTCCAAATCTGCAACACAAGGTTTAACAAGGAACCTTGGACTGAAACAGGACAAGAACAAGGACTTAGAGCCCAAACAGAAAAAAACCACCGCCTGTGTTAGTCAAGCAAGAAAGCATGATATAAGAACTACCCGAGACAACTAGGCTACCATTAGCCTACAATAGCGAGACTGTAGCAAAACACTTACCAACAAAACCCAAGGAATAAAATCTCCCCACCTCAATAGCGGAATTAAAGATCAGGATTAAACAATGGAGATCCCCAGCCTTCTCACAACACCAACTAGCTCAAGTCACCATCCCAACTTCCACCTTAATAGAAGAGGGCTCCCCTCTAATGGAGAGGATGAACTGAGGACCTTTACCACAAAACATAGAACTTCCCACCAGATCCATAGCACACCTCTCCACCTCAGTAGAAGAGGGCTCCACCTCAAAAGGAGCAATTTCCACCTCCATAGAAGACCAAAACTGTAAAACCTAAAGGATAGTAGCTACATCCAAGGAAAGGAACAATAGAACATCCATAGGTAAAGAAGACTAGAACACCAGAGAAGAAAAAAACCACTCTTTAGCCAATAGCCTTGAGAGAGTAAACCACTGAGCCATTGCCCTAAACATATGAAAGAGCTCAACCAACTAGAAAAACACACCCCCAGCCTGCAAATCGAACTTCAAAGCCCAAAATGGAACCTAGATCTCAACAAGCAAAAAATAGCCAAAAAAAATCAAAATGCCAACCACCCAACAGGCTCAAGGCATTCACAACAATCATGAACAAGATAGAGAACCACTCCACTCGAGCCACCACAGACGTATAACACCAAGGGAGACATTCCCCACATGAGCCAAAGAAAGAAACAACACTGCAATGAAGCAGAGACAGAGCAGCCACAAGGCCATGAAGAGGTGAAATCACCAAACTACAAGGACCCATGAAAAGTAGGACAAGGCCAGGAAAACCCAAAAGTAGAGAGAGAAGAGAGAAGGACAGACCATGAAGAACAACCTTTGACCCTATATACTAGTTAGAGTCTAAAACATGCCAGAAACTCTCCTCAAACAACTCCACCAAAGGAAAACCAAAAACATCATGCAAAGTTTCAAAGAGGAAGCCCCACAGTAGCACAACCCCATAGATGAAGTAATAAAATCCCAAAGAAAGCCATCACAGGAAGAGAAGCGAGACCAGGAAGAACCATAAATCACAACCACCAACCTGACATGCTAGTCTAGGCCAAAAGATAATCTGCAAGTCACCACAAAACTTCCAGCAGCAGGAAAACCTAAGCAACAAAGCATAGAGAACCCCCAATACAAAGCAACAAATGCCTCCCCTTCAGAAGAAGAGAGAAAAAAGAACAAAGCACAACCCCAAAGATCCCACCAAGAGGCCACTGAGAAACCACCCAATAGTAGCTAGGAACTAGGGACAAAGCCCTCAAAGAGACAAGCGTTGGTGGCATAGACGACATCAATAACAAGAGGAGCTAAAAACCCTCCCAGGATCCTCAACTGGCATGAACAACACAACAACGGCCAGAAAAACCCAAGTAGCAACTGTACAGGCACCAACAATGCTTTTTCCCTCCCCATCTTTATCGTCCTCGTCCCCTCCTTCACCATCTCCATCCTTAGAATTCAAAAACTGCCTAGATTTATTTTTCTTGATGCTTCTTGATGACATTTTGGTTTATTCGACACTTATTCATTATATAAGAACCACCAAATTCCTACTTCTAACCTCTTACCAAATATCTCAAGAATACCAATGCAAAATAACAAAACAACTCGCTAACTCTCAAGCTCTCAGCTCACTTTGCACAAAAAATACAATAGAATAACAACAGAGTAATCTAAATGAAAAGTGTAACAAATAGTAGAGAGAACACCTCTATATATACTAAACTATGAGCAACCAAATGCTACAAACAAGCTAATAATTTTTTCACATTTATATTCCCATGCAATGACTCATCTAATTAACTCACATATTTGTAACACATGACAATCCTCACATTTTGAATGGCTGAGTCGACTTGTTTCAAGAGACAACAACTCTTTTACTGGGTCCATGAACAACAAAAACTTTTAGCAGGTTTCCTACTTGGTTTGCAAGTCGACTACCCCTTTATATTGCTGCCAACTTATCATTCACTGGGTTTATGCATATCCATAAGTTTAAGACTTCTTTTTTCTTCGAAAAGTTATCGGTTTTAGTGCCACATTTCATGCTTTAGTGCCCTTAAGAAAAACGTTGTCATAAGACTTCTTCCAACATTGTAAAACTGTATTCATTTCCTTTGCCAACATTTCAACTTTATGCCTTTTATCATGTGTGGCCTTTGACTTGGTCTTTTCTTTGTTTCATGCGTAGATTTTACATTCAACATGCATTAACATAAGGCAATGCTATATGCACATAAGCTTATTCAAAGCACTTTACTAAATTTCAACTTCAATGCTATAAAATGTGCTTCAAATATATTTCAAATACTTATCATTTCATATATTATATATATATTTAACTTAATACACACACACACACACACATATATATTAATATATACTTATTTACTCAAGATTATCAAATGCATTGATTTCCAATTAACAAATATATATAACTATATATTGAAATAACAATCATATATATACACACAAATATATATAAATATATTATATATACATAATATTATTTTAATATATTTAAATAAACACTTATACTCTCATTTCCATCGATTGACATATATACACGAAGTGTATACACACACATACACACACACATATATGTCACCTTCATCAAATCAATATTCTCATGCATGTGGGTAATAGTGAATTGCATCAAACTGTAAGAGAGGGAGACCAACCACGTTCAAGGCCCCAGGTCACAGAGAGCCAAGAGTAGAAGGCTTCCCTAACTTACCTCAGCTTAAAAGGGTGTTCGAAGATGAGGGATGAGAATGATGAGGACTATAAGGTCCCTCAATCACTCTGCAAACCCAAAACTCAAAATGGGGCTAGGTGAGCCAATTTTTGGGTTCCACACTGTGCCTCAAGTAGCTCTCTACCCAAGGATGAAAGCACAATTTTGGGATGATAGCGCGGCGCACTGGCGTCTCTCAGGTGCAATGGCGTCTGTATGACCAAAGGACCAAAAGACAATGTGAACCACCAGAAAGCAAGCTGACGACCTAGCTAGTCACTTCCAAAGGGACAAAACAGAGCTATAAATTAGGGAAAGTACAAATGAATATGATAAAGAAAATATATGAGAGTTAAGATGACAAGAATGATCTCACAAAGATGCTCGTTCGCCAGCTAGCTCCAAGTACACTTCCACCTACACACAAGAAAGAGGGAAATTGTTGGGGGGCTGTATAGGGGTCTACCTCAATCTGACCCTTGTTTTGGTGTTTCCACCTCCATGGAAAACCAAGATAATGATAATGGAGAAAAAGTATGATAAAGGAAGAATGAGAGAAAAGAACATAATAACACTACAAAATAGTATGAGGCTACCCAACCAAATTGTAGAGGAGAGGAGTGAAAAGCTTACCACCTCCACCAAGAGCTCGCTAGCTAATGGAGGAGAAAATGAGAGGACTCAAGCCCTTGCTGCAATGGTGTTGTTCCATACTTGCTCTACGAAGTTGATGGAATGTTGTTGTTGCTACTATGGAGTGCAAAGTGTTGCTTGAGAGTTGAGAGTGCAGGGAGTGAATGCTAAAATTATGAAGTAGATTGCTTGAGCTTGTGAAGAAGATGAAGTGCATGAAGAAAGAGTGAATTTGAAGGGAGAATGAGAAAAAACAACCATATTCGGGTCAATTGGTTGAAGAGGGGCGTTAAAAATTGACCCCAATGGGAAGTGTAATGCCTCTGCAGGCTTCAAACATAGGAATTTGTTAAGGACATAAGTGTGTCATGCAAATTTTTGCATGCTGCGTGGGCATCCCTGATAGTTATTCTTCTTCCCATGAACAAAACAGATGCCAAGTGCACTGAAGGCAATGGGATGATGTGGATTTTCGCCCTCAAATTTGGTTTTCTAAGGTGAGGAAATGTAAAAGGGGAATTGCGTAAGGGGTGAAAATTTGTGCCTATACATTTTTCCCCCACTTTAGCGAGCATGAATACTGATGAGTGCTTCAGTAAAATGAATCGAGGAGAAAGTAGTAGAGTTAAATGTATACGAACCGTCAAAGTGAACGCTGATGTGGAAAACTTCGAGAGTGCAAGGAACAAAAGGACAAGTAAAAGGACTTCATAGCGAAATTATGGTGAAGAATAAGCATCTTCACAGTGTAGACCTATAAGGAGGTGACCCCCAAGATTTCACGCTGAAGGAGTCCCCAAGAGAGAAAGTGCCTCTGAGGCTTGCAAACACAGTAAGGAAGGGTAACCTCCAATCTCATGAGAAGGATGCACAGAAAAGTGCCCCTTCTGGAACCTACATACCTACAAAGGAAGCATCCCAAAGATCTCTCCCATGGACAAAACCAGGAAAGCACTCTGAACCACGGACCTACAGGGAAGGTGTCCTTAAGATCTCTGCATGAAGGAAGGAAACCCAAAGAAGCACCCTCTGAGACACCAGAGACTGCGGGGAGGTGGCATCAAGATCTCACATGGAGGAAACCAAAGAAAGTGCCCCTCTGAGACCTGAGACACAGCCCAGGGGAGCCACCAAGATCTATCACAGCATGGAGAAAGCTTAGAAGAAGCATCCTATAGGCCTACAAACCTGCAAGAAGGTATCCCCCAAGATCTCTCACATGGAGGAAACCCAAGGAAAGGGGACTCTGCATAGTTAGAAAGCGGCTTCACAAGCGCACCCATAAAGCAACATGTTTACTCACAGATAGAACATGTCAAAAAGAAGCCATGCAGGCAAGTAAGTAGACAAGTTGGAAAAAACCTTTCAAAGGGGTCCCTTGGGAACCCGACGTGAAGAAGGGGGTCCACTCAAGGGACACACTACTTGAAAGTATGAAAGAGATAATTCTTTCTCCAATTGATTCATCATCAAGGAATCCTTTTGAAAGATGTTCAATTCATCAAGGAATTCAAAAGGAAGAATATGCCCCCATGTGAGGGGAAGGTCAAAGATGTTCCCACTTTGGAGAAAGGTTCTCAAGTTCTTTCTTTACGAACCCATGATGAAGGAAACATATTCCATTAGGGTTTCAAGTTGAGAATGTGATTCTTGAAAGGAAGTTTGTGAAGATTCTTGAGAAAAGATTCGTTGGCAATGAATGCGTTTTCTAAAAATTAAAATGTTGTAGAAGTGGTGTTTTCACACATGAGAGGGACAACTCAAGCAAAGAAGAGAGAGAGAGAGAGATAAAGGAAAAGAAAAAGAGAAAAGATATACTTATGGACAAAGGGCATGGGGTAACGATATTTCTAAAGGTCGGAGACTGCTCATCTCTATATATATATATATATGTATAGTAATAGTATATAAAATGAACTATCATCAACCCCTACATATGGAGACCATGTGAGAAGAATGCAGTACAATTAAAAATAAAAATTGGTCCACATGGAAGGGAAGCCTAAATACCCCCAACGCTTTTCATTGTCCCCAATTTATTGAAAATCAAGAACAAACATGGAAGAATGATTATACAATAGAGGAAGGTTTATGAAACAAAAACCATGCCTATATCCAAGCACCAACATGGTTGAAAAGGGTCATCCAAGCACACATAGCATGATCCACAGAGGAACACATCATAACACACACGCATCTAATCTAAAAGAAAAGATAAAGAAAGGGAGCCACCTCCTTTCTTGATCAACCAATGGTCATCCACTTCCCACTCTAGATCATTGGCAGGAAGGAGGGGCGGGCTTCTGGTGGTGGAATGTTAAGGAGGGGGCATCGGGTCCCTCCCACAACAAGGGCTAAGGAAGAAGGCCTCACAAGGTCTCCCTCACTAAGCTCTTATGGAGCTAAGGTCAACAATTTTGTGAAAATCACTAAAAAGGATAAAAATTGATTCAGATAGTTAAACATGCACTTTATAGGAGTGCCATGTTTCACCTCAACGAATGGAAAAGGTTGTGCTCGAGATTCACTACTCGGCTTGCCGGCAGTGATTGAGGATAGGTGAAAAACTTCGAGGCTTGAGACTAGTTGTCACTAAGGACAAAACAAGTGGCGTGGGGGCAACCTTTACCGAGAGAAAGGTGGGCTCCTATTACATGCTTCGTACTAGAAGGTTCCCTCTCTATATACAGCTTCATCGGAGGATGCAAACTCCCCATAGATGAAGCAAGAAGTGTAGAGGAAGAGGAGGAGAGAACTGTAGTAGATACGACCATAGTGTTCCTAATATCTATGGGTTTTGAGAAAGGTTGGATATCTGGAAGGGACATCAAGAGAGGTGACTCCATCGAAGGAGCGATGAACACTTGCACCTTTTTAGGGTCAGGCACATTCATACTCATAGCAAAAGCCGAAAGAAATGCAGAGCTAGACTAAACAGAAGCAAAGGGGAGGAGAGAGGAGGATGCGGTAGGAGGCCCTGATACAACAACAGTTGTCTCCTCTTCCTTCCTCTGTAAGGTGGCCTGCTTAACCATGATAGCCTTTCACCGATGCTTGCACTCACATGTAAGGCAGTTCCTATGACTCTTTGAACCAAAGGCCGGAGGCTGTGAAGGAACAAAAGGTTCCTACTTAGCCATGGGAATGTCCACTACAACCATTTCCGTTGGAGGAATAGGCTCCTTAAGGGAGCAGGAGGAGCAGGTTGAGAAGCAGCAGGGGGAGTCAACTCAAGTGCCTCAGTAGCAAGCCTCTTCCTGTTTACTATTTTGGGAGTAGGAGTGGTAGGAGGCTACAGAGGTTGAGACATAGAGGATTCCCCATGAGGACCTTTCTTCCTACTATACCGAACATGCATAGGCTCCATGGGAAAAATAGGAAGCTCAAATGTAGGATGCTTCAGCTTTCACCAAGCAGGCACCATAAGATTCTCTCGCAAATGTGGAATGGAATCCGATGGCACCTCAACGGGGAAAGAGGAAGCGTTAGGCTGAACAACAGAAGAGGAAGGAGGATCCTGGGACTGCTTCTCTTCTTCCCTTCTACGTGCCTTAGCGACATCAATGTCAAATTTTTAGGCATGCCCTATGTAAAACAACATAAGGCGACGAAGGGTATCTCACTTTCAGCCTCAGACACCCTTTCTTATAATTTTGATATGTTTGGCGCAGGAGGTCTGTCCTAGGTGGGAGAGGACCAACGTGTGCAAGCCAAGAGTAATCCAAGGAGTAGCTACCACGAGCAACCAATGGTTTATAATTGGTTTCATGAATCACATGCACGAAACCCTCATGGATTAAACATTTATGCACAACCAAATGCACCACATTCATAGCCACTAACCAAGGGATACCCAACTTCACTCTAAAGAGTTCAGACCTAGGGATAATATTGAACAGAAGCTTCATGGATTTAGGTCCAACCAAAACCGAAAGGACAATACTACCCAAAGGGGGCATGAAAAGTCTGTCATGCGTGCAAATGATGCTTACAGGTGCATCATCTTTGAGGTGTTTTCTTGTAAGTAGGTTTGTCTCCCTGTCTACCTATGGAATTGCCAATTCCAATCCAAGGCCCTTTCGAGGGACCTCGACCAGTAGCGAGGGACTTTAAAATAACCTCCCTTAGGGCTCACGCAGAATGGGAGGGTGGTCCCTATAGCTGTGTTTATGATCTGCGCACAAATTCATAAACAATCATTAACAATTCACAGATAATCCCACAAAAGCTCAACAAAATAGGATACCACTAAAATGAATTGGCCTTTCACTAGTAATATCAACTACTTGGAGCATGAGATGACTACAACATTATTCCGTAACTTATGATAGTCATTTTATTTGCAATTTGGCGGCAAGCCCTAAGCAAAGACATATAGACGCAAGGTTTCACAAACTCATACAATTTAGATCAGTGCCATATACCATTGGGGAGTCAAATTCACATTCACGATTCAACAACAGATTTAAATACTTAGCACCCATGATCCCTGACAATATTGCATTACAATAGTGTCAATTCCAGTCCTAGCCCAATACTTCTTACTAAATCCCTTTACAAACATACCCATCCATGATTCCATCCAAGCATTTTAATTAATTCTTTGAATTAAAGCCAAAACGGAAAACACACACATCAGAGCAATGAGATGAACATCATAATCCTTGATTATTCTATTCAAAATTATGATATGTTTGTACAGAGGAGAGACTTGAGCTTGAGACATAACATCATAGCTTAAATGCTAGTACTGTTACGAAACATCCAATCTTCATAAGTTTAAAACCCATTACAAGATAACCCCAAACCTAAATTTCCTTAACATTCAAAAAAGTTCTTACAATTTGCTCTGCAACTATACCTAGACTCAACCTTCAAAATTATCTAACTTGCCAACCTCCCTTTCCGGCCTTGAAATCCTTCTTATAGAAAACGAAGGAGCAAACAAGCATCGGGCCAGAAATTACACGTCAAGATCAATTGGATCGCTATGTGTCGGTTCAAAACAAAAACCAAAACCACCAAGTCCCATAGCATCTTTTTGTTGATTCCACTCATTTCACAATAGCCACACCATTTGTTACTTCTCAAAACTTGCGCCCAAAACCACCATGGAAATAAAACCAAAATCAGTTATAATATAACCGTTGAACTGTTAGTTGCCAATAACAAATACTGTTTCACTCCTCTTTGGTTAAGTATTTGTCCACCCAATTTTGATATTCCTCATCCACTGGCCAATTAAAATTCATCACCTCCATCACCTTGGTATTGTAAGGTGTGAATTTCACTGCAACCTGGTTGGCCTCCTTCTCAAATGACTCTAAGAACATGTTGGTATTAATTATTTTATCCATGCTGCTCACCAACAAGTCATGATCCGAGTCATCACAAATCAACTTGATTTGTGCATTAATAATCTCTTCTTCCCTATCTTGCCATTACTGTAATGTCTTAATATTTCCCTGTGTATCTATTATATATGGTAGAAAAGTATCATTCCAATCATCAAAACTCTTTACTAGTTATCTAATTTTCCTACTCAAATCATCAGGCAGGGCCTAGAATCCCTTCAATGATTTCACAAAAAATTGAGTAGGTTTTAATGACTAGGGCCTGTTATTTGCATCAAATCTAGAAGCCTTAAACATAACATCTAAATCAGTGGCCCGAGGGATCCACTTCTCAACCAGAGGTAGAACCACTTCTCGATCTCTGTTAATGTTTTGTATTCCAACCAAGAATAAAGAATATAGAGAATATACAGCTGGCACCCTAGAATCAACCTTCTCATTTAAATGCCTCAAAACGGTGTCAACCACCTCATTGTGTTTAGCTATAACACCATCCTCACTTGCCCTTAGGGCAGCCTACAATTTTGTGATTTTATTCATCATCTACCTTTTGGCGGGATCTACAGAGTATTCAACTTCCTCTTCAATTGGCCCTGGTGCAGGGCTATTAGTAGGTGTCTGAATTGGGGATCCAGGAGTAGAAATAATTGGGATAATAGGGGGAAATGACCCTGAAGTAGTAGGTAATGCTCTAATAGCAGGGGCACTGGAGGATTCTCCCACCTACCCATATCTTAATCTATCTACTTTAGATTGCATCTCAACATTTTCCTGCTGCATTCTACTATACTCCCCAATTATTGCATTGTACTTCTCCATCAGGCTTTTCCTTTCAACTTCCTCTCTTTCAGTTGTCTTTTGGGCCAATTTGGCCACATTCAATGTCAAGCTTGTGGCTTCTATTGTTGAAGTTTCAGAAGCTCTCTTGATAATGAGCTCACCCCTTAGATTTGGGCTAATATCAGCCACATTCAGTTTTCTACCCTGAGGTGCCAATGCCCATATGGCTAAAGTCTCATATTCCTCACTAAAGGCAGAGTCTTGTAGGGCTGCCTTGACTTATTATTCACTATTTTGCATAAGATGCTTGGATTGCATGATAGCATTGAATGCTACAACATCAACTATGTCCCACTCAGGGAGAAGTAAGACACCAGCCTAAGATACAAGTTTCCTTCCTTCATCAGGAGTGATATTCTTGAATTGTTCCATTAATTCGGCTTTGACCTCATCACCATTCTCCTGGTCAGACCTATTAGGTCTCGATTCCCTTCTTCTCTTGCATTTATCCTGATATTCTTCAAGTTTCATCCTCCATATCAACTGCAAGAATACAAGAGTTTTCACGAAGGCATCATCATCCAAGAATGCCTTATAGGCCACCATCCTGGTGTCTTGTACACACTGCCCCTTTATATCCATATCAGTTAACACCAATTGTGTTGATCTAGGAGGAGAGGGGATACCAACCTGCATGTCCTGATCAGTTACAACTATTTCATCCACCAGAGCGTCTTGTGACTCCTCAACTCTTTGCCTCTTAAGGCTTGGCTCTGATGGCAGCTCCACAGGGTCATTCCTAGGTGGCGAATCTAGATCTATAATCTTTATACCTCTAGGCCTTTTGATCCCATGACCCAATTGTAATGATGTTTTCATTATTTGTTTGCCCTTTTTATCTTCTGCCTCTTCATCACTGCTATCATTTTTCTTCCTTCTGTATAAAGGCATATCCCTTGGTGGCTGATAGGTTGGCCTTTCTTCCTCAGGTCTCACCTCCAGTCCACTTCCAAATTGATCTTCTTAGTTCTTAGGGTGTTCATAATCTCTTTGAAATTATTCATCAGGAAATCAATTCTTTTGTGAAATGGAGTGAACTCCATCAGTGGATCATATTTTGGATCCAACTTATGCACCATGGCCAGCATTTTCTCATAAGCAATCCATTTCTCTTTATTTAATTCTTACTGGCTCAAATCAAATTCATTCCTAATCAAATCTTCAGGAAAATTGAAAATATGAGCAAACTTGCCACCCTTAATTCTTTGTCTGAACAGGGCAAAGAATCCCTCAGGGTCATGCTGCCTCATAGATCCACTCCTCAAATGGTAATCATCAAAATATCTTGCAAAGTGAACCCATCATCCCTTGGAAAATACAAAGTTTGAAACAACAGTATAATCTGGGAACAAAGTCCCTTTCCCTCTTCTTGTCAAATTGTCTTCGTGGATGCAACCCAGTTGCCACATGACCTCTGCAAATCCTATCCTTGATGGTACATTATATGGGAAAATATGAGGAGCTCCCTGAAAACCATAAACCCTTAAGACAGTGCTTATAGGGTATAGAATTATGTCACCCCAATTATGACACACCTTTAAATCAGGCTTCCTTGCTTTGGGTCAGAGGAAATCATGCAAATCCTCAAGAATCCTTGGCACATTCACCATTAGTCTAGCTCTGAGCCTAGAAGCAAAGCAGTTATCAAACTGCACAAAGTTGGCACCTCCCTTGTGGCAAGATAAATTTGAACTCCAAGCCTGCACCGGTAATCTTTCTCCATTCACCTCTTGCCTCAACTCCATTTTGTCTGAGAAGAAGTTAGCATTCTTATACAAGAACATGTGCATTAAGGAGTACCAAAAGAAAGGAGTACTAGTGTCCCCCATATGTAACTTCAACAAACCCTCATGTATCCTTTCAACAAGGAAAGAAGCATAGTCGTATACTACATAAAAGTTAGGATGTTGAATTTGAGCCCCCATAAACATATAGGCGATGGGCATCACGGTACTAGGGCTGAAACCTAAAATTTGGTAGAGTGAATAGAAAGTTGCCAAGAAATGATCAGCAAAACAGCTCAACCTGAAAGGTTCCCGATCAGTTGGGTTGATATGAATCGTTGAACTGCCCGCCCTGGCTAGATGAGGAGGAAGCAATTTTGATTTGAAAAGAGGTTGTGTTGTGGCATATTCCTGCTTCATTTCCTCAAGGTCTATCTGGACCAAGAATGAGCTATATTCACTCAAGCCAAAAACTTGTCGAATCTCATATGCATTTATATTCAGTAAAACCCCGCCATCATTATCCCTGATAATTCTTGTAACAGGATCATATCGTGCAGCCACTGCCCTGAGTAGGTTGACATCAAGAAACACATTCGGCACCACAAGCTTTCCCATATCATATCTCCAACTATTTGAAAATGGATGAGACGCATTTTGCTGTCCATACCATCTCTTAAACATTTCCAAACCCGTCATTGGTACCCTGGCATCTGCAATGTTATAGGTTTTATATCTCAATCCCTCACTTAAGGTGGTCCCTTTCATTAAGATCAAACCCCTCTTCTTGTCATTCATTGACAAAGGGAATTGGTCAAGGAAATCATCATATAGATTCCTTT
>VDFB02129329.1:0-11445 GCA_007258455.2 Sequoia sempervirens
CATAAAATGAATGGTCATTATCATTGCAATTGTCTTGCATCAATTATTTTCTAATCTTCATCGTTGATGGACAAAAGAAGCTCCACGAACTTCAAATAAGGATATTCCTTCAGCGTAATTTATTGGTTGCAATTGATTTAACATACATATACTTATATATCGCATAGTTTATGCAAATATTAAACTAAAAATACATTAAAACAAAGGTTACACTTTTTCCATTTTTAAAGTACAACATTTCTAGTTCTAACATTATTTAAAATAGAACTTCATTCTATTTTCTTAACTTTTATAAATACAAAATTAAGTTGTTAATAACATCATGGAGCTTGTTTTCTATTTTTTTTAGATAGGAAAAATTTACATCTTAATGATAAGAGAGCATGGTAAGCTACAAATCTCTATAGTAAAATATTTAAAATAGAGAAACCCACAACCCATATTGTAGTTGGATAATGGTCAATCAAAGGTACTCACCTCCCAATTGCAATACATCATCTAGCACTCTTACTCTATCCAAACCCTAAGCCAATATTTCACACTTAGAATAGGTAGAGCACCCTAGGTAATAAAAAAATATTACAAGAATTTGAAAATTATAGGTTCTAACAAGATTAAGATACAAAAAAGGCAATGGATTAGTTGGGTGACCCATGATAGAGGAACCAAGGGGAATTCCACCCTCATGTGAAGCAACTAGGGGCCTTCAAACTCTAAAATCATGAAATATGTAACCACCTAATCTAATATAAATCATCATAATAGCTAGTATAACAATTTAAGTCTTTTCAAGAGAAGGACAACTACATCACTACTCCAAAACACCACTACAATTCCACACCATACCCATCTATAACTGTAGACATGGAAAATATACTGACACACTTGATCCTGGTCACTAACATCGTTTCATCCTGAATCATCTTCTTAGCTAATCATCACCCTTCATCCCTTAATTAAATAAATCATTATTTATCTGATTAAGTCATTCTCTTCCTGTTAATTAAATAAATCAATGTTATTAAAATCAACCCTCTAGTCTCTATTTAATTAAATAATTCATTTTGGGCTGGGCCCCAGCTCTGGCTGGTTGGTAATTCCTCGCTAAGGCCATGCCTGTCACTTGTGTTCTAGTCTCCCCCGCCCCTGGTACCGGAGGAAGGTAGAAACAAGCGCCAGCCGGGCCACAATGCTAAAAGTTTAATAAAGCGCATCGGGTAGCTTTATGGGGTCGTAAGCACCATTCAAGTAGCCTACAAAAAATAAAATTAAATAATTCATTTCATTTGATTACCCTAAAGTCATCTTATTAAATTAAACCTTGTTTAATTTAATATCACCCCTCTTTAATTAAATAAATCAAATCCTTTGTTTAATTAAATCTAAATCATATTCTCCTCAATTTTGATTTAAATCAACCCAAAAAATATAAATAAAATTGTCACATCATCTAATCCCTCATTAAATTAATTAAATCTTGATTAATTTAATCCTAATCACCTAAATCCTCTAGATATTGCCACTTGCACATGAAAATACATTTAAATGATTTATTAAATCTCTATTTTCTTTCAACATGGCATCTTTAGGGGAATATTCTTCCAAATTTTAAAATCCCTCCAAGTGGATTTGTCCTTCCAACAAGACATTCATTCCCTCTTACATGTCCTTGTGCATTGAGCCAAGTGGCATTTAATTCATTTTTTTCTCCCTCCAACAAGTCATTTCACAAATTTGAAATTCCACCTAATAACATTTATTGTGCACATTCATCAAAATATGCTAAAGCCTCCTCCATTCACATCTTGACAAGTGGAACTTGCCCATTGGGTGTTGAATAATCCCACATTGCTCTATTTTTCTCATTCCTCCATCTTGTCTTTCTATAAATAGAAGGCTTTCCTTTGTATTTTGGATCCAAAACTTAGAGCAAAGTTACTCTCTTCACATTGAGAGCTAATTTTATCCATTTCATACCAAGTGTTCATCATTTTCATGGTTTCATAGCAAGGTTATGCCAAAATTTCATCAAGGAGCTTCAACTATCATCAAATATTCATCAAGCTTGCATAGGAGTTGGGAAAGGGCCAATTTCCACATCAAATCGACACAAATTCCCCCATGGGATTGAGGGTTTGCTTGTTCAAATAGGATTTCAATTACTTTATTTGCTTTTTTCTTCAATTTTTTTCCTTTTTGAACATTGTAGATGAATTTCATGGGGAATCTTGATTCTTACTTGCATTTGATCTAATATTGTGTCTGTTTCTTGTGTTTGTGCAGGTCTAGGATTGGGGTTCTACATATGGTGCTAGAAGGAGGGAAAATCTCAAGTTCTTAACACATTTTCTCACAAAATTTTGTGTTTTTTTTGTTTGTTTGGTGTCTACAGGAAATTGTGTCGCTATTAGTCCAGCGGTTCCATACAGACGGCGCCATATAGCGACACTACAAACTCTAAACTCTGTCGCTGCAACCTTCCTGCCCCAAAATTCAAATTTTTAAACTGCGACACTGGTCTAGTTTTCTGACATTGGGATTTTCAAACTTCAATTTGCATCGCTAATCAAAACTGTGTCGCCATCGCATTCTCTGTTTTTCTACAAAGTGCTACTTGTAGACCTAGCGGTGTTATACAACGCCTCTAATTTCTTCAAACAACGTTGCATATGCGGGTTGCATCACTGGGGTGGAGTAAAAGATCAAATTTCAAATTTTCTTCGATGTGCTTTTTTTGCTTTTGATCATTTGTAGTTGCTAACTTATTTTCTACCTCTTTTTTCTTGAATCAATCAGTTTTGTAGGTGGGAGCAAGGAAGGAGCAAAGAGGAAGTTTGAAGTATAACGCTATTTTTCCATTGTATCAAGTGTCTTTAGACACTTTTGGATGCAATTCCAAATTTAAGGATTCTACCTCTTCAAGCTTTTAGGACTCGCTAATTGTCAATTTGGGTTTAAAACGAACAAGGAAAAAGGTTAAAAAGAACTTTAGACAAATTTTCTAGATTTGGTTTAAGGTTAACAATTGAACAAACAACTTTCATCTTTTGTTTTGGTGCTTTAAAACAAATCAAATCATTGCTTTGAGGAATTAAAATGAACAAGTGCTTCTATGTTTTATAATTACTTACCCAAAATAATATCATCTAAAATACATATGCACTTCTCTCGTGCCTCACAACGATCTTGAGAATCAAAAGGCTTTTGGTGATATTAAGTTGTGTAAGTGATTTCCTACACACTTCAATTTGGATCCTAAAATTGAATAAACCTTGCAAGTGTGAGTGGAATATATCACGTGTGTTCTTTGTTTTCCAACAAAGATTGATCAACCACAGATGTGTTTCTTGCTCACTTTTGTTTATCTTTAGAGGGCCTACCGTATGGGAAAAAGTAATCACCCAAGGGAATGACCCAACCAGGAACACACTAAAGCCAAGTGACTTCCACCCAAGATATAAGTGTGGGTACTTGAGGAAAGGAAAGTATCACGAGGATTATTCTGACGAGAAGGGAAACAATGGTCTCTCGCCACATGGATGGTCCCCCACGATGGAATGCCCACACTAAAACCCTTATTTAGAAAAGGCCAAAATCCTTGATCTAATTGTTGGTGCAAGAACAGTCATGTTGAAGCCACCCCACACTTTTACAGATTTTAGTAGAGATGGAAAGTATGACATGGGAGATTCATGGATATTGATGCTTGGTTGACCCGAGAAGCGAGTGCACTGTAAGGAGGAGCCTGAGTGGTCAAGCATCTAACCATCTAGTAAAAGTAGGCGTAGCTAGACTTTTCCAAGTGGGGATTCAACAAATACAGTCTTTCATATCCATAGGGTTGTGCATGTTCTTGGAAACAAAATGCTTTGCTTGATCGTAAACATTGGGAAAACAAACATTCAACATTGTCATCAAATTTCAAACCCTTTAGGAAGAAAATATCTTTGACAAAATTCAAGTTTTATTGCTTGCCCTAGGGATTCTATCCTTAGAGATTTCTAAAATTTTGGATTTATATCTCAATTTGCTTGCTAAAGTCAACAATAGGAAACCTTTGCCTTGATTTCTTTAATTTCCACACAATACACTTTGTGGGATGATAAGAAGTTAAGACATTGGACATTTAGTTTGAAAACCTAATCAAGAGTGTGTTTGTGTTAAAAAGAAGTCACTAAGCAAAGCTAAGAACAATTGAACCCCACACATGTTTCAAAATGATTTCACGCGAAAAATAAAAATCCGGAAACCAAATTCAAAATATTTTAGTCCAAAAGCTCATCAAAAGCGTCTCTCAATGCTCTACGAATTCAAACAAAGATTTCTTTTCAACTTTTACATAAGACCTTCAAGAAACAATCCCAATTTGTACTCATTTTATTATTGTCAGAATCTGAGACTTTTTACACAATTTGAGCATCTTGTTTAGAGTAAAGTGTGTTCTTCAAAACCAAGGTCTTGTAAACAAGAGTCTTTTTAGGTACACATAGGATCAAAGTCAACCTTCATCCATCTTTCAAACATCAAACCAAAAATCATCTCACCAACAACTCTTGAAAATCTTGAAACCGTCCTTTATGCTAGAATTTTTTGGCAAATCCATGAATCGAAATCCTTGAATCAAAACATCAAAACATTTTGTTTGGCTAAGTATGTGTGGATGTATCCTTCTCCATATGCTTAGTTAAATTATCATCAAATCAACTTCTTTGGTTAGGTGTGGGTTGATTCATCCTTCTCCCTACACTTAGTCAATTTATCATCTTGTGAGAAAGTCTATCCCATAGATAACATCCAACATCTTGGGATCTATTTGTTCATTATCCAAAATAAAAACAATCCAAAACCAAATCAAGGTCAAAATCAAAATCCAAGAATCCAAAGTCAAAATCCAACAATCCGAAAAGTCCCAAAAGTCTAGCACCCCCCTCAAGATCTTCGAACAGTTCAATCATCCATATCATACACCTTTCACACATTTCACCATCACACTTTGATCCTTAATCATCCTAGATCTTCTCTTTTGAGCCTCATTTTATGGTTCAAACAAGATCAAAACACAAGGAGAACATGGAGACCAACAAAGAGACATCAACTTCAAGTGACCTAAGTCAAACCAATAATAAAATTAATCTCATTGGATCAAGCAATCCCCTAACTAATCTTCCTTCATCGTCACAAAATCCTCAAGAGGAAGGTCAAGTAGAGGATATCACCAATAATTCCTTCGGGTTGACACAAGATGAGATCATCGAAATGGTACAAAATGTCAAAAATCATAGGATTGTCAATATCATGATGAAGCTCCATTCCTCACAATATATGCTTGAATTAGCAAAACAAGGGGTTAAACTCCCTTCAGATTACGATGTGAGCACCATTGTGGAACAACCTCTTGGGATCATGCCCCCAATTTCATCCACTCCTCCAATTTCATCCATGCCCCCAATTTCATCCACACCTCCATTCCAAAGCATCACTCAACCCATCCCCAAAATTACATCATCCATTGCTCCAACTCAACCCATTGTTAACAAAGGGAGCACATTTATCAATGCACTACAAACACACCCCCTTGTGAATAATCAAGATTTGGATGCAAACACTATCTTGGGGCAACACCTCCCCCAAAATCCATTACACCCATATGTCCCCCTCACCTTTCATGATCCCAATGACCCATCATCATCATTTCATGCAACACCTCAAACCTCTCTCCCTATGACCTCGCAAGGAGAAGGTGACTCATTTGGACCAGGGGGCATCTTTGACCCTTCATCTTCATCATTTCCCCAAGGAAGTATGCCACTCACTTTTCCACCACTTCCACCCTTT
Organism: Sequoia sempervirens; assembly: GCA_007258455.2. Taxonomy (NCBI): domain Eukaryota; kingdom Viridiplantae; phylum Streptophyta; class Pinopsida; order Cupressales; family Cupressaceae; genus Sequoia; species Sequoia sempervirens. Next base: position 5,836 of record VDFB02129329.1, read on the forward strand.
CCACCAACATCAACATCACCTCTTGGTTTGGGGTTACCTATGTTACCCCCACTCATCCAAAACAACCCCCCAATTGTCAATCAAAACATCATATCGAATCCTCTGACCTTGTCATCGATATCGCAACAACAGATGGAAACCATCCCAATAACACAAGCAACCACCACATCATCAACCATTCCTCAAATACCTCAAAACATGGTCTCTCAAGGACCAAGCATATCAATCACACCATCCACTACACAAATCCCAATCATCAATACAACGATGCCTCTCATGACAACAACAAACACCATTCTGAATCCACCACCACCATCACCACCAAACTCAAACATGTCGAACCAATATAGCATCGTGTTATAAGTTTCTCAACAAGCTTCCTATCAAAAGGCACTCCAACAAATCCAAAATTAGCAAGTTGCACAATTAGCTGCACAACAAGCGCAACAAGCATAGTGGGTTGCTCAAGCCCAAGCCCTATTACAGCAACAGCAAGTCGTTCAAGCTGCTCAAGCCACTCAATCCGCACAAGTTTCGCAAGCAGCGCAAGTAGCTCAAGCCACTCAGGCCGCACAAGCTTCCTAGGCTGTACATATTGCACAAGCTTCCCAACAAGCACAAGCTTAGGCTCAGCCATAAGCGCAAACTCAAGCCCAATACCAAGCTCAACAAGCATAGGCGAAAGCACAAGAACAGGCACAGGCACAAGTGCAGTATCTCGCACAACAACAAGCAACCCAACAACAAATATACTAGCAGGCACTGAAGCAATACCAAGAGCAGCAAGAAGCATCCCAAATGTCAGCCCAACAACAAGCGTTGTTGATACAACAACAAGAAGCTCAACAACAAGCATTATTACATAACAGCAATAGGACCAATAACAAGCATTGTTGATACAGTAGCAAGTACAAGCATACTTGGCGCAACAAAACATGCAAACAACATCCACCAACACACCAACCAATCCACCCATCCCTCCAATAATTGAACCATCGCATAACACCTTCATTCCACCCCCTGATCTGCAAGATGACATAACAACACAAATCAAGTTGCTCTCGCAGCAAGTACTTGATCTTCAGTCAGGGAAAACCACAAAGACACCCAAAAAATTGTGTCCCTATATGTTTGACATGAATCTTGCAATGAAACCATTCCCAAAGGTATTTCAGATCCCCAAATTTGATAAATATCGTGGGATGGGAAACCCTGAAGATCACATCAGGGAATTCCAAGTACATTGCATGGAAGTCACATATGACGATACATATCTGATGCAGCTATTTCCTAGAAGTTTGGCTAGCCACGCCATGGAGTGGTTCTCTCGCCTTCCTCCTGGCATCAAAAAGTTCCAAGAGATATTAGACGCATTCATAAAAAAATACGCGTTCAATATCGGTATGGATGTTAGTATAGAGGAACTATCAACTCTTAAAAAAGGTAAAAATGAATCACTTGCTTCCTTCCTACAATGATGGTGATCCAAGGCCAATAGAAGCAAATGGGTCATGCCAGAAGAACAACAAGTTTGCACCATCATCTCCAATTTGGAAGGAACCTTGGCATTCGATCTCAAGGTGCAAGGTATCACCACATACGACCAATTGATCTCCAAGGCGCTTAACATTGAATGAGCCCTTATCGCACAAGGAGGGACACCCACATATCTTGAACAACAACACAATCGCCCATCCACCAGCTATAATGACAAACCTCGCACATGGGCGAAAAATAGAAACATTACCAACGATGGTGTTGTCGACGCCAAAATTGTCATTAGTGCTCCTTCACAAAACACACCAATACCCCAAAACAACAATCAAAACAATCACCAAGCTAACATTGTGACTCAGCATCCAAACAATCAAACAATCAACAATGTGAACAATCAAAGGGGGCTACCCCAGTGAAACAAAAAATCTCCCAAGCAAAAGTACACAGCCCTTGGGGAATTGGCTAAATTCATCATGAAGAGACTGGTAGAGGAAAAACTCATCACAATCCCCACCTATGATAACTATCAAGAGCCCTTGGTAAAACCACTGTGGTACAATAAAAATCACCTTTGTGATCTCCACAAAATCAAGGGACACACAACTACCAGTTGCATGAGGTTAAAAAACTCGATCCAAGACCTCATTAATGACAAAATCATAAATGTAGAACAACCAATGGGAAATCAAAATCTCAAGATCTACACGAATTTGATGCCCAATCATAACAACAAAGGGAAAAATAACAATGATAAGGGAAAGGGTGCATTCAAAAGGGTGAATCATGTATACGACCATGTCGTCACATCCCTAGATGAGTATTACACTGTTATCACAATCAAAGGAGCCCAAGCTGATTGTGGAGTCACCGCAAGAGGCGGAAAAGTCACCATCGCAGGGGCATCTCAGCCTTCTAGAGCATCAACTTCCAACTCGAGATCTACTCCTAGTGGCTTTAATATCCTCGACCAATTAAAAAGAACCCCAACACAAATCTCCATCATGGAATTGTTGAAAATCTCACTAGCCCACAAGAAGATCCTTGAAGAAGCCTTGGCCTCATCTTCCATCCCCGTTGATCTTGATGTGGATCAATTCCAAGATATGGTCACACACCTCACTACACCTCACCTTCTGACATTTTCAAAATAGGATCTCCCGACACAACCATCTCACAACCGCACTCTTCATCTTGAGGCTTATCTCCATAAAAACAAGGTCAAGAGGGTCCTAGTCGATGGAAGTGCAAGGTTGAACATATGCACCCTTAAATTAATAAAAAGCTTGGGCTTCTCTGAATATGTCATTGAAAAGGGAAAATGCATAACTATAAGAGCCTATGATGATCAAGAAAGAGTATCTCAGGGAACAATCCAACTCCCTATTCAAGTAGGGTCGGCCATCATGGAAACATGTCAGGTTCTCGACCTGGAATTGCCTTATAATATTCTCCTGGGGTGCCCTTGGATTCATGGGATGCAAGTTGTTGCTTCCACCTTCCACCAATGTGTGAAATTTTCGTACCAAGGCCAAGAGGTCACTGTCCATGGGGATCCTAAACCCTTTTACTATTGTAAAAATCTGGAAGCCAAATATTACAAAATTCCCCAAGTGCCTAAAAACAATGAGGGCCCCTCAACTCCATACATTGATCCAGCTACTCTCACCTCCACTTCTACAACAAAGACACCCACCATCCCTGCCTTCTTCGATATTATGGTCATTGTTCAAGATAACGGGTGTGGAGATTATAAAATGAAGAAAAGTGCTTTTGTGGTAGGAGAGTTACCACAATCTCCTAGGTCCCATGGACAACCCCAACCAGTTGGAACATCGTCCCAAACTTTTAGAGCTGACCCTTCTAGGTTTAGGAGTTGGGGAGACCTAGGTCATGAAATAATATAAGAGGACCCATCAAACCTTCTATACCAAGACAACAAACCAACAACTGGCCTACCTATGGATGATAGCAGTAAAGGCTTACAAATGATGCTAGCCATGGGCTATGACAGAAACCAGAGGCTTGGACAGAATGACAACGGACTCCTAGTACCCATCATTCCTGATACTTGAATGAAAAATCTTGGCCTCGGATGTACCCCTCTGAGTATAACCATACGTGGTCGAAATCCCTCAGTTAAGAAGGTCAAAACTCCTCAGCAATCTACAATCGCCCTTCAATTGCCTGTATCCACAAGTTTGCCTTTAGACAACTTTACCTTCGACATAACTGATGTTTGTAGTAGTAATGATGATGAGGAAGATGCCATAACTGACTTACCTATGATTTTTTAGAATGCCTCTCTCCTCATGATTAGTACTGTGTCGTTTGAGTCAACCAGTCAAATCCATTAAATCAACCTAGTCTACCCCCAGCTCATCAATTACAACCAATGAGGACCACCAGTTCTGGACACTTTCAAAAATGATGAGGAACTCTCAGAATTCATGGGATTGTGGAACACGGTACCATATGGAGATCACAAGGTTGGGTTTGAGATCATTCTGGACACACAAGCTTACTATGGGGAGACGATTGAATCCTTTAGTCACAAAAGCAAAAATTTGAGAATAATCTCAAGGTCATTGAGTGAAAACCATAATGTGGCACTCTTTGACCCTAAAATAGTAAAAATAAAGGACGTATCCAATGGTGAAAACCTCTCTGAGGCACCTGAGGATGAAGGGTTCAATCTTCCTCTCAGTGCTCTACATTAGGAAATGTCAGCGGTTCTAGCCGAGAAGTGTAACCCAGTCAACTTGGGAATAGAGGAAACTTCACATATCACATTTTATGCTAAATCATTGATGACAGAAGAACAAGAGCTCCTAGCTGCTTTCTTAAGGTAGAGAAAAGTCAACTTTTCATGGAGCTATGTTGACATGTTTAGGCTTGATCTGGAGATTGTGGCCCACCACCTAGCAGTTTACCCTGAAGCAAAGCCTGTTAGAAAAAAACTCAGAAAAATGTATCCCCAGATAGCCTTGTTAGTTAAAATGGAATTGAAGAAGTTGTTTGATGTAGGGTTCATACGACCAATCAACTATCCAGAGTGGGTATCAAATTTGGTTCATGTTTCAAAGCTCGATGGGGGCATCTGTATATGCACAGACTTCAGAGACCTCAACAAAGCATGTCCCAAGGATGACTTCCCACTTCCCAACATTGATATGATTGTAGATATGACTGTGGGACATGAGATGCTTTCACTGATGGATGAATTCTCTGAGTATAACCAAATCATGATAGCCAAAGAAGATCAACATAACATGACTTTTACTTCTCCATGGGGGAAATATTGTTGGAACATGATGTTGTTTGGCCTAAAGAATGCTGGAGAAACATATCAAAGCGCCATGACCTTAATCTTTCATGACATGATCCATAAGACTGTGGAAGATTATGTCGATGACATATTGGCAAAATCTAGAAAGAGAAGGGACCACATAAGCGACATTAGAAGTTCCTTATTTACATATTTCACTCTTAGGTTCAAAGGGGTAGAGTTTATTTTAAACTGAAGGGAATAGGGTGCAGTTTTATTAACCTTCTTCATTACATTCAAATATATAAATGCAAAAATCTGGAAAAAGATTACAACTATAGATCTTTACATTCATGTACACGCATGTAAGAGAGAAATATTTGAAATTTTTCAGAAGAATTATCTTTATTGAATGAATAAATGTTCATTATCTCATACAAGCCATGAGATTAACTTGCTTATTCAGAACAAAATATGAACAATATATACAAGAATAAGTAAAGAGGAGAAATGAATATGTATGTAAACAGGGTAACCAGTCATTGCCTGGAATGACTGGTTTTCGTGCATCTTTTGTCTTGCTGCTGTCCCGAGCGTCATCCATCTCTTCTAGCTCCTTCCGCTCCTAATCCTACATATGACATTAGCGATGGTGTTAGAGTATACTCTAAGCAATGACTGATAATGGACATTACATGCATATTCACCCTATTCATGCATACATTGAGCATAAGATGTGCATTTTTTCTAACTTGTTTATTTCATGTGCAGCAACAGGTGCAATTATTTATCTGATTAAATATGAGTGGAGATAAATGTGGCTCCCACAAGGGTTGAGCCTAGCTCAT
>VDFB02129330.1:0-13407 GCA_007258455.2 Sequoia sempervirens
TGGATAGCCTAAAGAGTTGAATTTTCTCTTTTGATATTTCTTTGATATTCATTTTTCATTTAATATTTATTTAAAATATCTTTTTCTTCAACTTGCAGGCAATAAAGCCTACTATTAGGTTGGGAATTATAGTGGTAGAAAAGGCTACCTTTTTATTTTTCACTCAATGTAAATATCCTCCATTATTTTAATCAATTCCCAAAGACATACTTTGTAAATTCCCTGTATGTGAGACTCTTCAACAAAATTTTATCACCCTTATACCAAATGTTGACTAATTGAAATTTATTATCCCATGGAAAATAAGCATAAGTTAAAATTTAACTGTGAGTTATCAAATCACCTAGTTACTTCTAAATTTGGAAACCTTAGTTGCCACCCATCTATTTTGTCATTCCTTGACAGCCCTCTAAATTAAAACTTTGCTAAAAAACTTGAATTTGGTGGCTCTACCCTCATATTAATACAACGGTCATGTCATAATGATGCCTTAACCAAACCATCATAATCTTCATCTAATTTACACGAATGATTATACACGCACTAACTCCCCTCAAATTTCTCAATGCCCAGTTACACACCAACTCACTGATCCAAATTTTCTTCTAAATTTCCCATTTGGAAAATTTGATGGCTAATACGACTCAAGAAAATGAATTGAAAAGACCACAATTTAATTCTTCAATCTCGAATCAACTTGGTTCTTGATCTTCATACATACCATCCTTGAACCACTATGTACTAGGTTTATGTGAATTTATTTGATTTAACCTTTAATTTTGAGAAAAGTGTATCTTCTCCACATCAACTTGCATTCCCAATATTTTCACCTCAAGGCAATCATGCACCACAAATTTCTCATGAATTTCTATAAATATAACTCTCCTCAAAATTCTACACTTCTATCTCCAAATTTTAGTTTCCTTTTCTACATTTTCTCTCACCTAATACCATGGATACCCCCATTTTCCTTACCAACATTCATAAAAAAAATGACTTTCTGGGATGAATTACTAGTCAACAACTTAGAAAGGTGTTCTTTCTCACGACACCATCCACCAAGGTAGCTTTATGCCTAGTTCTAGGTGAAGCTTTTATGAATTTAGGGTCTTATTATAGGGTGAACTCTGACTTAGCTTTGCATTTTATTTCCTCACTATTGGATCTTGGACTTTTCATGGCTGAAGTTCATTCTGTTGCTGTGATGATAGTATGGCAGGACTACTTGGGGAATTTGGACACCATTCTAGCAGTTGCCTAGCATGTGGTGGGAATTCTAGCTAGTGAGGATATCCTACAATTTATGAACCAAGGAGCTATGGTTCCTCTTCTACCCTTCCTCAATACTCTACATACCCCTTACATTGACGAGTACAAGGAAAATTCTTACTTGGGATACATACTTCTTAGGGACAAGGCACAAAAAATTGATTAATCAAAAGACATGTCCCCTATTTCAACAAGTACTTCATGAACAACTAGCCTTTTTCCCTTTTATTGTCAACTTATAATGAGTTTTTGTATTTCCCTATACATATGTAAGATTACTACTATATACTATAATGGAAAATTTTCCTTTCTATAAAAAAGACTTTTCTTTTTGTTTCTTTTGTGCGTGCATGCATTTTCTTCAAATGGTATTTACCTTTTCCACTTTGTAATGGAATGGTTTACATGATTTAACCATAATATTTTCTTAATTGGGATAGACTTGCCAATTTTGCTAGATCTAACCCTAAAAAAACAAGGAAAAAAAAACCAAAGCAACCTATCCTAACAAAAAAAATTGACCCTAATAACAAAATTTACCCTAACATAACACTTTTGATGATGTGGCAGTAGGAAAAAAGCACCACACCTTGAAAATTGATTAACTTTAACCTCAATTACTAACTTTGTAATGCTTTTAGTTCAAATTTTAGCAAGCTTATCTTTAAATTCACTCAAGTATTCCTTGGATAACCTACCATAATTACATATTTCTCCAATTTTTGTGTGCTTAATGAATGAGGATTTGAAAGTGTACTTACCCATTATCTCACTAACATGTATGGAAATGAATTGAATGATAGTTGATTGCACACACCTTTTCCATTGATTTAAAGCCTTCATCCAACCTTTTCTTATAGAGTTCAATATCCCTTTGCTCTATTATGAGAATAGTTGTGCTTGTTACGAGGACACTTCTTCCTTCATGGCTACGTGGGCTACCTGCCTTGGCTTCAACCCTAACATCACTATTTAACTCATTAGACCAGATTTCAATGTGGTTTACATAATTATCAAAGAAAGAGAAATTAAAAGTCTTGTACCCTATCATTTGCATAAAATAAAATGCCACTTCCCTTTAAAACTATAAATTCACAATTAGGATCAAAATGAGAGCATCATCTGCTTGTTACACCAATTTCTTCTTTCCATAGTTGTCCATGTATGTAGGGTGAGTGCAAAAATTTGGGGGGCCAAATTATGGCCAATTTTTTTTTTTTTAAATTGAATGTCTATAATGCAACCACGTTATAATGCAAGCATGTTATAACACGCTCGTGTTATAGTTTGGTGAGACTGAGAATAAGGATCAATCACATTGAGCCTATAATACGCTCACATTATAAAATGAGCATGTTATAGCTTATTAAAACAAAAACAAAAAAAGAAAACCATTTCATTTCATTTTCACTATTGTATTTTCTTGTTTCTGGCCAACAAACCCTGCTATTGCTCGCTTACATTTTGGAAGCATCAAAACTTGTAATTTCTTCATTGAATCTTTTCAATTTCATCGCCAAGATGCCACTACATTGACTAGGAGGTCAAATAAGTAAGCATTTTTTTATTTATAAATTTGTTGTTAAATAGGTAAATTTAGGTTGTTTTTGATGTTCACTTCTTTAATTTGTAGGAGTTGATAATCAACCTAAAAATCCCCCTGAAAATCCTTCTCCTTCTCATGAACAAGCACATGAACAAAATCCTCAACAACCACAACAACAAAATCCTAAACAACCACATCAACAAACTCCTCCAATAATTCGTCAACATCCTCTTGGTACACAATAAAATTTAATGGGGGAAATTGAAAACAACAAAAAATAGATTGAGGAGTTAATCATGAGGTTGAATGATCCTGTAAGTTCAAAAGTGAAAAGAAGCACACTTATGAATTCAGTTCAAGCCATGTTAACACATGTATATGCAATCAACAAACAATTAAGTGGTTGGGAAGATATGAGGCATGCATGTAGGAATTTTTATGCAAATAATTTATCATATAAAGAAGTAAAAGATAAAAAAATTATAAAATATGATTTGTGCTCACTATTCACTAACCCACACACAAATCAAACTCTTGACCTGAATACCAAGAGTTTTCCTATCCATTGGTGCCACGAACAAGGGATTTTGAACTAATTTTGGGATATGTTGTGGATGGATTTTTATTATCCACCATGCAACAATAACAAGGTACCCCAATATTTCTTGAGGAAACTCTACTACGAGTTCATTCTCACAAAATACCCAACTATTTTGATATGAAGGAATTTCAAGGGAGAGGTGGAGGCTTGACATAGGATAGACCAGGTACACATAAAGATCCTTAGTGACAAGGGAGACAAGCACTCACTAGGCTAACTCATGAGCATGTTGTTATCCCTTCCATCATGAAAGAGAGTGCTAAGGTGGAAAATTTGTAGTCTATCAACTCTCTGAACCAGAGTATCATCCAATGTTCTAGTCCTGTAGTACATCACCATCCATGGGAGAGTTCAAGGGGTAGGCTTCCACCCCATTTTTTTCAGGTTTGTACGTTGGATTGTACATATGACCCCACAAACAATCAAGAAGCAAGTGTGCATGATATGTCTACAGCTGTGGAGTTGGAGATGACATATGACATTTTGAATGAGGATTTCAATGTCAATACTCAGGTAAATGTTAGCATGTTCAATGAATTTAATTTATTAAATTTCATTTTTGAAATGAAACATTAACTAATTTAGTTTAATGATTGTAATAAAATTTTAGGGTCACAGTGTTGATACTGGATACAATGGCCCTCCACCTATCTATTACTCCACTGCATCTACCACCAAGGTATATAACTAGTAAGCAATTATAAATATTACATGTGAATAGCATTGTTATATGAATGGTATTTTAAAATATGATTTTGGATGTTGAATAGGCTAATATTAGAGGTTTCACAGGAACACCTCCCAGTGCCAATGGAGTTATACAAGCATTCACGCAGGTAATAGAATCAAGAGTTTAACTAATGAATTGTATTTAATAGATTTGCGTAGTTTATATTCATATCGTTGATTACATTGCATTACACATCTTTCAAACTCAATGCATTACTTCGCATTGCATAACTAATAACTAGATGTTGATAGATGACAAATTTTGAATTACAATATACTTGTTTAGAAAGTCAACATAAGCAGTGATGTAAGTACTTCACATAGCATAAGTAATAACTAGGAGTAGCTACCAATTGCATTTTCTTGTCATGGCGTTCCATGAGACCAATTTTTATTGAGGCATTTTTTAAAACAGTTCACTGCCTTGTCTATGCTATGGATACTTGGAAAGAATCTATGAAAGAATAATAGTAAGCAATAGCATAGACAAGGCAATGAGTTGTTTGAAAAAATGCCTCAAAGAAATTGGGTCTCATGGTGATGTCCATCACCATGAGACCACATTTCTTTGAGGCATTTTTCAAACAGCTCACAACCTTTTCTATGCTACCAAATTTTCCATACATGTCTATCAAAGCATTTTATCAAATAGTTCACTTCCTTGCTGCTATGGCTAAAAGCCTAAAAAAGGTGCTTTCCAACAAACTATGGATGCTTGGAAAAAATCTATCAAAGCATAATAGTAAGTAATAGCATAGACAAGACAATAAGTAGTTTGAAAAAATGCCTCAAAGAAATGTGGTCTCATGGATTCCATCACCATGAGACCACATTTCCTTGAGGAATTTTTTCAAACTACTCACTGCCTTAAGAATTGAAACCAAGCCTTTAGCCAAAATTCCCCTCCAAATTATTTTCAAGGTCCTCATCCTCATTTGCAATTTACCAATCCATGGAATCTTCCACCTCTTATTCCACTTGTTCATATTCCCAACCGTCCCTCTTCATGTCATGATCGCCCTCAATCTCATAACCCAAACCACACTATACCATCCACCCCATCTCAACATAATACGATAGAGAAGGCAATGAATTGTTTAAAAAAATGCCTCATTGAAATATAGTCTCATGGTGATGGAATTCCATGACACATTTTTTTGTCATGGTATTCCATCACCATGAGACCCTATTTCTTTGAGAATTTTTTTCAAATAGTTCACTACCTTCTCTATGCTACCAAATTTTCCATACATGTCTACCAAAACATTTTATCAAATGGTTCACTGCCTTGCTACTATGGATACAAGCCTAAAATACGTGCTTTCAAACAAGCTATGGATAGAGAAAATAGTAAGCATGATAGTAAGAAATGTATAGTTCAATAAGTACTCAAAAATTTGTTTATTATCTCATACATTATAAGCCATGACGTGCATTACTATTGTAGTTTTTGTGATTGAATAATTTGTTGTTTTATTTTCAGATGTTGCAAGTGGAAACACCTCTAGATGTTCATAGGTAAATGGAACTTGGTGTTTATTTTTCTATAGACTCCTTGATTCCTCTCATGGGGGTATAAGGCTGTAATATAGGGGGATTCACTACTCATGAGTTATCTTCATTTAGAGAGCCTCACGAGGCGAACTGCCCTATACTACCTCAATGGAAGAATGCAAAATTTTGAGAATTTGAAAGAGTGGGTCACATAGATTTTTTGGGAAAAATGACAAGCTCTTGGCCAAAGGATGTCAATGCAAAAAATGGATGATAGAGCGATGTGCTAGCGTCCCAGAGGTGCGCTGGCATCTCGTACTGACTAAAGAATGAGAATGTCTTAGAAAATTCCTAAGCAACAACTAGCAATCTGATTACTAAGAATTGACAGAATGTAGGAAAATGACAAAATGTGATAAAGTGGTAGAACTAAAGTAAAGTAAAGAATAAATGATGAGGATAAGGAGAAGAAAGGAAGGAAATACTTACAACTGTGTGAATGATGAAGCTTCCACCTTGAGGGTGTCTTCAATACCTACACACAAGAGGGAGAGAGAAATGGTTGGGTGGCTATATAGGGGCCTACCTCAGTCAGACCCTATTTTGGTGATCCCACCTCCACGTACAACCAGATCGATGGAGAGAAAAGTAGAAATGAAGTAAAGAGAACTTAAAGCACTACAAAACAATTTTATGCTACTCGACCAAGTAATAGAGGAGAGGAGTGAAAGCTTACCACCTCCACCAAGAGCACTCAAGGATGCTTGGGGGAGAAAATGAGAGAAACTCAAGCCTTTGCTACAATGGTGTTTGTTCCACACTTGCTCTACTGAAGTGGTGGAGTGTTGATGTTGCTGCTGTGAAGTGTAAAGTGTTTGGAGATTGAAGAGATGGTGAAGAAACTACTTAGAGCTTGTGGAGAGATTGTGGATGAAGTCCAGAAGTTGTGAAGAGATGTGTAGAAGGTGGAAGAAGCTCTGAAGAGATGGTAGAGGAGCTGAAATTCTTGTTCAAGGAGTAAATATGAAGGAGAGATGAAGAGAAACAGCCATATTTGGGTTAGTTGGCCAAGTAGGGCATTACAAATCGACCCCTAATGGGAAGTGTAACACCTCTATAGGCTCTAGATGTGGGAATCTATCAGGGATGTAAGTGCACCATGTGAACATCTACGCGTTGTGCGGGCGTCTCTAATAGAAACTCCTCCATCGACGCTCAAAATAGGAACCAAGTGTGATGCAAGTAGTGGGCTTAGGTGGAATTAAGCCTCCGAACTTGGTTTTCTAAGGTGGGAAAAGGAAAAAAGGGGAATTGCACATGGGGTGCAATTCACTCTTATACAAAGGTATATTACTAAATTTCAATTTGCATTCATTGTTATACTTGTTAGTGAAAAATAAAACCATTATTGATTCATAGTTTAATTTCTCTTTGGATGGTTTCTACAGGGATTCAAAACACCACAACATGGGAATTTGAATATTTCCCTTGAGGAGAGTGATCATCTAGAGGTAGTAAGTGATTATTTTGTAAAATATATCATTTTTATAATGTAATTTCTATATATTAATGTTTTTACTTGTTATTGTAACAGGTAAGGCTTAATCGGGAACTAAACCTTAGGAGGAGCACCGAGAGCACTCCTCAACCTTAGAGTAAATGAGTGATAGACTTATCACCATCCATCCAACCAACAAAGGGAAAGAGTTTGTTTCAAGAGCCTAGAGGGAAATGAATTTTGATTACAGGGCCCTTTGTTGCATTCCTATATGGAATTTTTGAACATATTTTGTATTGCATATATGTGATATTATATGCCTATATGGCATTCTTGTAAGCCTATATGGCTATTTTGTATATATTTTATACTTATATTGACATATATTGATGTATGCCTACATGGCTATTTGGTTAATACAAATATTTTTTATCGATGGTTTCCATATTTTCATTATAAATCCACGGTTCAATAGATATGAGTTACATGTACTCAAGTGTATAATTTGCAACTTACGTGTATACTTTGTGACTTATGAACGTATTTTAATGTATACTTTGTGACTTACGTGTTTTCATGCAAATACCTTGTATTCATGCATATACTTTGTATTGATGCATATACTATGTATTCATGTGTATACTTCAAGGATTATGTGTATTTGAGTACTTGTTCTTCACTTATTCACATGCATGCTTCAATTATTCATGTGTATACTTATTAATTGGTTAGCCCTAGCATTGCTCATTGCTATCCTTCATGGTTTTTCTTGAATATTTATTGATTGATGCTAAACAACTTCAATATTTCCAAAAATGATTCACCAATGATTTATCATTTACTTATGTGCTAATTCAATATGGAATCCAAATAAGAATTTAAAAGGAATAAAGCTAGGAGGCAAGGGAAGATAGATATTTATAGTGTAACCTATTGTACCTTCTATATAAAAACCTCTAATGGCTCTTGTATGCTTTGTTATTCCTTTTTCTACTTTTCATATCCCATTTTCATAGGTGGATCATCACTTCTCTCAATTTTTTTCCTTCTCCTATTCTAGGTCCTCACCTCCACTTGTGGTATTTTAAAATAATCTCTAGTTTGTGGTGGGCACCTACTAAGATTCAAAGGAGTAATTAGTTTTCCACTTATTTGTCTTAGGTGGTTTTATTATTTCTTAGCTGGTTACAATGTATTCAATAATTAATTTTGTGGAGATGAAACCTCTGGTTCTTTGCAGTAGGACATTTTAAGTAGATTCCTCTTTAATAAAAACTAGAGTTAATTGTTTCTTTTTTTTTCTTTGAAATAATCATTGGAGTGGGGTCAGGATACTTTTAAATGAAATATATGGTTGAGTATATGCATAGGTTGTGAATTTTTCTAGCACCAAATCTACCTATGTAATTAGCTACCTAATTTGGAAACTTGGAGGTTTTGATTTTTACTCCTTTTTCATCACCAAATGTTATTATTGTTATTTCACTTACTTGGATTTGCAACTTTTTCGGAGTGAAGGAAGAGGTAGAATTGAAATGATTCTTCTCATATATGTCATCCCATTTATTACCTAAGGAAAAGTGACTTGGTTTTTCCACCGTGTGTCCAACTTCCTGCCCATATTTTCACCAATTACTTATTCCATATTCATTCCAACCTAGCTTCTTCAAAGAATGCATTTTTTAATTATAGGTAATATGAAAAAAATTTCTTCTAGAACATTTGATATGATTGTGAAGGAGTAGGAATAGGGGTTGTAATATCTCATATGTATCAACATATGTTTATACCTCTTCTTTGGGCTATTTTTAGCTTCTACTTATGGTCAAGGCTCTAGTGTGAACTTATTAACGTAATTGTTCATGATTCTCTTTGGCTAGGTCATAAGCCACCATGTGGGATCATATTTAAATTGAACTATGATTAGGTTTAGCTATAAATATTTCAATTTTTTTCTAGAATCTTGTAAAATTTCCTCTTTACAACAACCATATTGTTGTAAAGGCAAGGAGGATAATTAAAAAATGTCTTTCCCTTGCTAGACTTGAGGAAGATCATACAATATTTTAAGAGACATGTAGCCTTCTAATTTGTGATTAGAGCCATAATAGGAATAAGAAAGTTACCTAAATATTAATATTAATAATAATCATTTCAATGTAAGTATGAGATCCGCATAGTAATTGAACCATAACTCGTTCAAGAACAAAAAGGTTTAGGATTTCCTCAAATATTTTCACACCTAGATGTTTTACCTCTTGTATGCCATTATAAGGGATTGAGCCGATTGAATGTAGCTCGAAGTGGTTGGGCATGTTTGGGTGAGAAAGAGGACCATGGGTATGTGTAGGATCATGATGGGCCAAAAAGTGGCGATATGATGGGTATGTATAGGGTATGTGGCTAACAACTTTTTTTTACCCAAAATTGATGAAAAGAAAAAGGGTTTTTAAAGGATATTCTCAAATTTCCACCAATATAAATTATGCTTTACTTTGAATTTAATAAATAATTATTATTCATTTTTTATTTGAATTATGACTAAAGTCCTTATTGATAGGTTGATTGAAAAACATCTATAGCTTTCCAACGGTATCACATTTTTGAATCCAAAACATGTGTCACATTCTATGTTTCACATACTATAGGATTAAAAAAAAAAAAATCATGAAGTTTTGACCAAGTTAAGGTGGTCAGACATATGAGTTTTATATGTTTTAAAAGTTGTAATAAAAATCATAATTAATTATTTACTTGAAAAAAATTACAAGAAAATATGCATCACATCGAGACCTGATTCTACTCATATCTAAAATATTATAAAAAACATTATCATTTTATTGTGGTTAGGGTGGTCGGACAGACACCTACTTATTTTTTCCCTAAAATTTAAGTACTATTGTATTGAAATTTCAAATTTTCACCAAATAGATTTTTTTAAATAATCCTAGTTTAGAAACTAAATTGAATTTTCTACAAATTCTCTTCTTACATATTTTTGAAATAATATAGATAACTTATTCAAATTTTTACGTCAAGTTGCCTAATTCTGATTTTTAAATTTTTTTTGCCACTTAAGGGCCTATTTTTTCCATGATGATCCTACACATAGCCCCATGCATAGTATAAATGTACCCATCGATATGTGTTGGAAAAATCCATTTGGTCATACAAGTTATAGAATGAAAGTTGCACCACTTTACAATTTTACACTATTTGCACTTGACAACTTTTTCCCCAACTAAAAAATCATCACCATGGGAAAACACCTCTGAGATAGAAAAAAATGAGAGAGGTTATTGTAGAGGGTCCCAAAATAGTCCCATATCCTTAGATGAATAGTTTGAAGCATCACGATTTTTAAGTAATAGTTCGTCAAAGATTGCAACCATTTTGCACTTTAGACTCTTAAGGGATCAAGCCAGTTGAACATAGCTTGGAGTGATTAGGTGTGTTTGGGTGCAAAAGAGGACTATTCCTAGTGTAAAAAATACCCATCCAAACATGTTGGAACAATCTGTTTGGTCTTATGAGTTGTAGAATGAAAGTTACATCACTTTGCAACTTTACATTGCTTGCATTTGACACTTTTTCCATCAAGTGAAAATTGGTCACCATGAGAAAATGACTCCGAGATAATAAAAATTGAGAGAGGTTATTGTAGAGGGGCCCAATGTGATCCTAACATCTTAGAAGATATTCCCATAAGTGAAATAGTCTCTAAGTAACAGGCCATTAAAGATTTCCACCCTTTTGCAATTTGGACTCTTAAGGGATTACTTTGCATGGACATAGCTCAGACCGATTTGATGTGTTAAGGTGTGAAAGAGGACCATGCCTAGACTAAAGGTACCCATACAAATACATTGGAACTATCAATTCAATTGTACAAGTTGTAGAACAAAAGTTGCATCCCTTTGCAACTTTGCACTGGATGCATGTGACACTTTTTCCATACAAATAAATGAAATATATGTCATTCAACCCTTCATACAAAATACTTACAATTATCCTATAGAAGAGTATTTCTAGCATAGACAAAATTGACATGAATTTTTGGATGGAATTCCTTAAATAAATGTGGTCTTGTGGCATGCCATGATTGCAATATAGTCACAAAATGGAAGCATGGACAAGGCATGTGAATCATTTGACAAAAATGTTTTAGTAGACATGTATGCAAAATGTGGCACCATAGACAAGCTAGTGAGGTCACTAGCTTTTCAATGTGGTAGGATTGACAAGGTAGTAGGATGTTTAAAAAAAATGGCTCATAGGGGTCTCACGGTGATGTACATCACCATGAGACCCCATTTCATCACTATGGGATCCCATTTCTATGAGGCATTTTTTCAAACAACCCACTACTTTGTCAATCCTACTATATTGACAAGCTAGTGACCTCACCATCTTTTCAAAGGTCACATGAATTTTTGGATGGAATTCCTTAAATAAATGTGGTCTCATTGCATGCCATGATTGCAAGATAGGCATAAAATGGAAGCATGGACAAGACATGTGAATTGTTTGACAAAAATATTTTGGTAGAAATGTATGCAAAATGTGCTACCATAGACAAGCTAGTGACCTCACTAGCTTGTCAATGTGGTAGGATTGACAAGGTAGTGGGCTATTTGTAAAAATGACTCATAGAAATCAGATCTCATGGTGATCGCATTGACAAGCTACTGAGGTTCACTAGCTTGTCAAAGGTCACATGAATTTTTTGATGGAATTCCTTACATAAATGTGATCTTGTGGCATGCCATGATTGCAAGATAGGCACAAAATGGAAACTATACTTGAGAGAATGAAAAACACTAAGAACACAAAGGAAGAGCTTAAAAATCAACTAGGGAAATTAACTTCATACTTACATCACCTAGTTGGACCTATTGACTTAGTTGCACCTTTCCCATGTTGGTAACTTAGCCATGAATAAAGAGTCTTGAAATAGTGGAGAGAAGGGTTACAATCCCTTGTAGGTAGAGTACTCAAGGAAACATTAAAAATATATCACAATATTAGTGATGAGGTAAGTTTAGAAAAAGAGATGAAAACCAAAATAGATTCAAATATCTATTAATGTGGGAGGATTATATTCCAATTTTGTAGAGACATGTATGGAAATTTGGTTGCATAAACAAGGTAATCAACTGCTTGAAAAAATACACATCATCATGAGACCAAATTTCTTTGAGGAATTTCTTCAAAAAGTTGATTGCCTTTTCTATATTGTTTGATAAAATGCTTTGGTAGACATGTATGGAAAATTTGGTAGCATATACAAGGCAATCAGTTGCTCGGTAGAATAGTTTTACAAAATGCCTCAATGAGGTATGTCCTCATGGACTATAATGATTGCAAGATATGCAAAAAATGGATTTGTTGAAAAGGCTTTAGAAAATTTCAAGGATATGCAATTTCTAGGTGTAAAACCAAATTCCACTACATTTTCCAACATCCCCCATGCCTATTCCAAAATGAAATCTTTGGAAAGGGATACATACATCCATAGAAAAGGATTGAGAAATGATGTAGTATATTACATACTTATAACTACTTTCATATATATGTGTATAAAAAATGTGGAAGCATACACAAGGTAGGTCAATTGTTTAACAAAAATCCTCAAAGAGATGTGATTTAAAAATGTAATTGGCAAGTGTAAAGAATTGTGTAGTTTAAAATTTTTCAAGAAGGGCTAAGGGTATAATGAGAAACAAACAACGATGAACATCGAATATGAAAAATAACAAAATTAGAGCAAGCCAAAATAGAATTAAGGAAAATATAAATAAAATGTGTAAAGACTTCACATACCTAAAACAATTAGAGATTCAAATGGAGGAGTTCTACCCAATTATGTATCATTTTCTTCTTCTTGCATCAAACTCCTCAAAAATTTGAGTTTTTCAAAATATTTTTTCCTTTTCAATGTTCAAATGTATATCATTCTTGAATATAATTGAGAATTGAAAAGATATATATCAAATTTGACATGAAAACTCTGTTATTTCATGCAAAGGTGGTGGAAAGTTCATAAAAAGTTAGTAGAATGTGAAAAAATTGCATGCACAGTTCACAAAAGCATAAAAAAACTTCATTTTGTCATAACACATGTATAACTAGGAGAATATAAAGAATGTGGGCCTAGAGATCATGGGTATATTGACTTTTTACCATTTTTAGAGCAAGACAAAACATGCTTCCATTATAACGTGATCGCATTTTGTCATGCTATACAAATGACTACATCTCAAATTCTTC
>VDFB02129331.1:0-28800 GCA_007258455.2 Sequoia sempervirens
TATTACCCCCAAAAGAGCAATCGACATGTCACCATTTCAACTTTTGTATGGATTGAATGCCAAAATACCAATCACACTGGACTTGCCCGCTTTGAAGTTGGCTAAGGCCATTGAAGATGGAACCTTTCATAGCTCTATTGAAAAACACATAATGTTCCTTTCTAAACTTTAGGAACAACATTTAAAGGTGGTGGATTGTATTGTAGAACATCAAAGTCAAGTAAAGAAACTATTTGACAAGAAGGCAAAATCCTAAAGTTTCAAGGTCGGTGATCAAGTCCTATTGTGGGACAAAAGGAGAGAGATGAAAGGAATGCATGGGAAGTTTGATTCCCTATGGAGAGGCCCCTTTTTCATTCATCAGATCTGTGGTGAAAATAGTTTCCTTCTGGAGTATCAGGATGGGATGCCTTTTCTACTACATCACAATGGACAACATCTAAAGCTTTTCTCACAATGAAGCATTAGATAAGTTTGTGAATATTTATATAGTTTTGAGTCCTTTTCTTTTAAGTATTTTTGTGTCTTCTTGTTGTGTCACCTAACTCTATAGCCCAATGGATGGATGAAGGCACTTAGAGACTGGAATTCTTCTCCCTTCGATCGTTTCAAAGGATGATCAAAGGAAGCTCCCCCATTAGAGCCAACTGCTATCCTCAAATTTATCTATGCTTAATTTGTAGGATGACCCCTACGAAACTTGTCCATTCCATAGCCTACAACTCTAAGCACGCAAAATGAGGCAATCACAATTGTCCTCATGCACAAGTTCCTAGTCTTAGAATGTCCATCTAATCACCATTTTTTGTTGGTTTTTCAAAATTTGTTGAACAAGTTCAATTACAAATTTTAGTTTTTGGGAGTTCAATTTTTTTTTGATAATGTAGGGTCGGATTTTTTTGCTGCCACTACATGTTAAAGTAAATTTGCAATGCATTGTAACGCCCCACCACACAAACCCCAATGGACAACAATTAACAGATTACTGCACTTTTTTTTTCTGAAAGAGAAAAGATAACAACTATGTAATAACTATTAACTAAGTAACCATACAATATTACATAATGAAACCTAACTAGTCCCATGGGGTTACATGGTTGCATTACATGTAAATGTTCCCAACCAAAAAAATTGTTAAAGCCAATGCCAAGGACATAACAATAGAAGCGCACATTCACAAGATAACACAATGATAACATACAACCATCCATGATCAATAGATATGAAAAGGATAGATACATCATTTTATTACATTTCAATTCATAGTTCAATATTACAATTGTGGATCATATTTCCACAAATACAACACATCATGGATACAATAATACATTACATAATGCTTCCCTTATATCAACGGGAAGAGAACATCAAGTACATGAATAATACATCAATGAAGAATAAGGTACAAAGCGTAGAATAGTCTTCAACCAAGTGAAGCTCTGGAAACTCTGCATCTGCTTCCGCATCACAAACACAACCTAGGAACCCAATGGGGTGCATAGCATGTTCCACTCGACCACATGGACCCGAAGGTCCACCCCTCGTGCTAGGAGATGACAAGAAAGGACCCACATCCAAACAAGGTCAAGCAAACAAGGCTAACACAACACTGACATAAACAACATCAAACAAATATAATCAATCACTCCCAAAGGCATTCAAACAAGGGAAAATAAACAGGTATTGTAGGAGAGTGTCATTGCATGGCCTTACATGGATTATCCATACAACCTATCACAAAGTGCCGCCTCCATCTATGGTTATCCTGATTTCCTATCTCAAGGCACCACTCCATAGGGTGACTCATGCAGAACCACTTACCTTTCATGAGGACAAGACAATGATCTTACCAACTAGATCTTCTCATCCCATCCTTAGCCTATGAAAGCACTAACAGTATGGGTGAGGCACATAATTAATCTTGTTTAGTGTTTAACTACCCAAACCCACTAGTTCATTAATTACATTATCACTTGTTTAGGAAAATCTTCCATGGGTTATCCTGACAACCCCTTTGTGTGTTGGCCCCCGTGAAGAGCCACTCTCCCTACAGGTACCCAAACCAAAAACATGCAAGGGGTGTACCTCATCACACAAAGTACTAAAATCATGAGAACCAAGTACGTATGCAAGGAATGAACCTTCTCGCCCAAAGCCACATCAAAAGTCAACACCATGTACAAGGTAACACCCATAAGAGCTCCAAATCATATATAAGATCAATGAATCACAAAGGTCCAGCCATAAAAAAATCAACATAAATCAAGTTTCACCATTGCCTCTAGAAGCCTAAAACACCAAAGAACCACAAACTCTTACTGAAGGTAATTCAAACACTTCAGGTTCCCAACCATCTCAAAATATGACTACAAAAAGTCATCACATAATGTCTTCTTATTTCCAATGTTAGCACAAGAGAAAGACTCACAACATGGAAACACAAAATGGCTACATAAAAATTCACAATTGCAAAACGACAAGTGAAGAATAAGAGTGGCAATATCATAACAAGATCTTCAAACTCAATCAAAGCTAATACAAACAATTCCATACAAATCAATCACAATAATCAGTGAACAACATAGTATTCAATTCATGCAATCCTTGCATCACAACATAAATACTCCAAGATTTAGACACTACTTCTATTTTGCACCATTACGAACTCACCCAAACTCCACTAATCCAACATGAACTGATGAAAAATCACCACCAAACCAAGCATCTCAAAGGGTAGACACATCAAAATGAAAACATCAAATCAAACTTTAAACACATGAATATACTCAATGAATAAACCCTAAGGATAATAAACAATCAAGTACATTGTATCCATTCGTTCATTAGGAAATAATTTAAAATAACTAAAGAAGTTATCTAAACATAAATTATAAATATCCCAATAAATATTTTAACACACTTAGATTACTTTTAGTAATTAAATAAAAAACAATAAACTTCAAAAGAATATTTAAATCATCATTAACGATTCCTTTACACACCCATCAAGAAACTACTAGAATAATTAAAGAGCTTTAGATAGTGATCCATAAATAAACAATCTTCAATAAAAAATTAATTAAGCTTATAGATATGTTCGTTAACTTGTCCTATCCTTTTCTTTTCTAAAGGAATTTTCTATGAATTAAGTTCAATATCTTTGTTTCTACTTTAATACATGCAAGCATCTATAGATATTTGTATGCACATTTTTAGTAATTGGAAAGTTGTTTACAAACCATATCTTTCAACTTACATAGATGATATATACAATGAAGAGACTTTTCCCAAATTTTCAACAATTATTTGCCTATAAATTTTCACTTGGCAATTATCATAAGCCTAATGGGTATTTAGTCAATTGTCTAGTATGTTTTATATAATGATCTTATAACAAGAAAACATCAAACTTGGATGACTTTTACGATAAGACGATATATTTTCTCTCTTTTTCAAACACATCAAATTTTTCTAACAACTTAATGTTTCTAACTTCCCTATTTACAATGCACAAAACAAACATAATATAATCAATAACATTTCTCTCTAACACCTTATTTCACCAATTAGTCTATTTATCTTAATCCCCAATATTAAATATAAGAATTATTTCCTACTAAAAAACTATTATCTCTCTAAATCAACTCCATAGTTAGCAACAAGGTAACTAATTAACAAGAGACATTATTATCAAGATAATCAAGACTATGTAACTTATTTAACACCAACTATAATTAGATATGAAACTCAAAAGTAACTTTAAGAAACTATTGATTCACAAAAAATTAAAATAACTAAAACCAATTACATGAAATTTATAACTAAATCAATTTTTATTTCTTTCAAATATAAATAATATATCTAAGATAATCTTTAAAACATAAGAATTATTTTTATCTTTTAATATCCTTCCTATTTAAAGTAATATAATTTCTTTCCCATTACAAACTTCACTCTACTATGAGTTCACAACTATGATGTTTTTAAAAAGAAAAAGAAATTACAATCTTTATAAGGAATCATATGTAGGAACACATATATAAGGAAATTTGCCTAAGTTTCTTTGTCACATTAGGGGAGAGGGGCCCATAATGGAGCAAGGTCCAATACTAGGGATAGAAGTAGTTCTCACTGGGTCTTATAGTGGAGCACCTTAATATCCAATTGTAAAACACTTTGTATCCATTAAGTACACAAATTGACAAATCATGTGATGCCACATCAGTGCACCAATAAAACATGACTTAGTGCACCGCTGTCAGTCTCACTTTTTTTTGGGGCCTTTTTGGATACCTCAACAAAAAACATGTTGATGTGGCATCATATTTGATGATGTGGCCCTAAAACGAAATATAGAAGCATGTAAGTTGCCAAATAAACTGTTGTACAAAATTAGGAGTGATTTGAAATTTCCACATAAGATTTTGAGAAATACGAAGTTAGGGTGCTCCACTATGGACCCCTCTCCCCTACTCTCTAACCTATCGCATGGAGTGGCGTATAAGTAAGAAGATAAAATGAAATAAAGCTACTTGATTTAACAATAATCGCGAATAACTCACGAATCAAGTAAACACATCATTCGAGGATGTTAATAGTATATTGCTATTATCATTTATGGTTGTGCTCATAATTTCACCGAATACTAGGCATAAGACCATTTAAATTTCCTTGTTAATAATTCCAATTTACTTGTGAACAATGTTGTTCAAAATATATTCATGTATGCAAAAATCAGGGATTTTTACAAATCAATTACACCCTCCAGTCTTACGTTTTGACCCAAGATTAATGCTGCGATTTGCATAAGAGGGAGTTTAATATGAATAAGTACATGGCAACAAGCAAGCTAAATTTATTAGCGACCATGTATCCCGGAGGTGAAGAAAATTGGCAATTTAATTTACAATCACCATTCGGAATTTGATAAATTGGCAAAATAAAAACTCAACTCTAGGCCTATATCCATTTCTAATGTTCTTTCTGCCCGTGCCAAACTTAAGAACTTAGTAACATGCCTCACACCCCTCCAATAGAAAATAGAATGAATGAGTCCCAGATGTCCCGAGAATAATAGTGAATGCATGAACCCGACAAAATAATTCTGCTAAGACTTGAGATAAGTGGGGGGAACGAATGGTAATATGACTAAAATAGTAGTTGTAATTAGTCCATGAAAAGTGTAACTAAGATAGTATGAAATGGAGACTATAGTTAAGGTGCATCGATATTAAAGAATAAATTATGCTCTAAAGTTTATTTAACAAGTAACCCATTACAATAGATTATTCTTGGACAGAGTATAAGGAGCAAATGAAAACATAATGACTGGGTAAAGAACATGAAATACATCCCCTACTTGAATAGGGATTTTTAGGAGGCTCCTGTGACATGCATGGTTAGCGAATTTCACCGACCCTAGATGTCCTTTTGTCAAAGTTGCACAGGCGACAAAATTTGCCGACCTCGCAACTTGAGGTTAACATGAGTGTCATAAATGCTATTTCTTAATGGCGTTTTGAGGGTTTTTAAAGTGATTTTATGATTTTGTTTTTATTATTGTTTTTTTCCTTGCCCTCGTGATCTCTCTGCACCCTCAAGGAGCTCTTGTGTCAACTTTTGTGCGGCTTTGAATGGATTGGCCTAACTTTTTTTAGATTAAAGATTCTGCCATTTCTCGTCGCTATTTCCGAGTATATATTTTGTTTTTGCATTCCTCCTCTTCCTTATACCTAACAATGTATTCATTTTGCATTTCTAGGGTTTGCTTAATTCTTGGTGTTGATTGTTTCAAAATGTTCATTTTGTGATCTCTTTTCCACCTCACAAGATAACTAAAACCCTAGTTTTAAACGCTAGCATCCTCATTTCCATTTTTTCTATTTATCATGTTTTGAGTTATGATTTTTAGCTTTCTTTTTTTGTTAGATCAATCGGTTGTTTTTGTCAATTGATCATTCTTTTGAGTCAAACTCCTGTCAATAGTTTATACCATTGATTCCTCTAGCTCGCACAAATGTAATGGTGATTGATTTTTATTGCCTTACATATGGTTTTTATGTTGTTGTATGTTTGGAAAATTTTGCCGATCATACTTCACTTAACAACTGTGCAAAAAATAGTCCCATGTAGGGTGGGTAAAATTTACAGACCTTACACTCTATAAGCATTTGACCTACCCCTGTGTATGGTCGATAAATTTTACCGACCCTACAATTTACCTTTGTGATTGTTCCCCCAAGTTTCCAACATCATGCATGGTCAGTGAATTTCACCAACCATGCATACACTTGTTTATTTTTACTTCTATGCATGATCGGTAAAATTTGCCACCCATGCAAAGACCTTGCAACGTTTTACCCCATGTAGGATTATCAAATTTTGCCAACCATGCATATCCTCCAGAAACCTTACTCTATGCACGATCGACAATTTTTGCCGAATCTACAAACACTTGCAAAATTTTACCCATATGCAAGGGCAACAAAATTTTCCAACCTTGCACAAAACCAATACCTCTAGATGCAAAGGCGTTGAATTTTAGCACTCTTACACCCATTTTCCCAAAATTTCTCTAACACTCGGAAATTTTTCCTTTTCAACCAATTGCTCGCTTTTGCTCATTTTTTTGCCTCCATCATGCTTTAGCCCCTTAAAGCTCGTGCCATTGCTAAGAATTCCCCTATCCTTACATTTTTTAATCAAGCAAATTTTCTTAAAAATGCAAAAACCTTTGATTTTGTGTTGTAGTCTCTTGTGCACGTATCTCAAGGTCTGCATTTCAAAGGATAGTTATGCTTCAGATGATAATCCCTCTCCGAGAAAATCAAAATTCATGAAGTATAAATACCAAGGAGTCTTTTTGGTGACATCAGTGACATCCAATGTGGAAGAAATAAGGGATATTGAGATCGGTTATGTTGACATGGTTGAGTTTGTAGAAAGAACCAAACAAGAACCACTCAATCTAGCCATGAGGTGTGTAGTGGAAAGTAATATTCAACTGGTGGCTGCTGTCCCTATAGTCGTGTACAATCTAGAGTTTGTTCTTCAAGTGGCGGCTAACTAAAATAGAGATAACCAGAGTGTCACTGATTCCAATGGGAATGTAATCATGAGGTTGGATGCAAAATTATTTGATAGCTTTCATGTGTCCTAGCATGATACATATGTAGATATTGATTTTGATTATGCACAGGAGTATGATAAGAATCTTGAGAATGCTAAGAAGATAATCAATAATAGATGGTTGAAGACTACAAGGCCAAATTTTTCAAGGTGGCATAAGAACTTTCCTCGAAGTGACTTCATTGAAGAAGTTAGTGATTTGATTACTCTTCTAAGTAGAGTGATGGGTTTGCCTACATCTAATACTTTCCATGAATGGATGTATATGTACATCAGGATCATAATGAGGAGGAAGCAACAAATGTTCTGGGGATTTCAAATCAATAATTCCATTCATCAACAACTAACAAAGGTGCATAATTGATCTAAGTTCTATATGGCATCGTATCTTGTCTATGTTGCTGCCTTAAGGAGGAGCTTTCCTGGATTGACATCAGAGAGGGATAGGAGAGTAGTTCTAGTTTATTAGTATTATTCTGAGATAACTCTAGATGGAAGTATTCATCACTTCAAAAGAATCATTGATGCCTTCTTTGCTACTTTCCTATGTCTATTTGAATATGAATTGGAGAGGAAGAGGGTTTTTGACGAAGCATGGGTAGAAGTGAATAAATATGGCTGCTTATACCTTTAGTTCCCCACATTCACTTATTTGAGGGTTGGTTGCTTCATGGGGTATCCTTACATGCTTCCTAGGTACCCCAGTGATAAGATTGTGTTGATTGAACTATGTAGACAAATCATGGCAGTGCAGATGGAATCTAAGAAACCAGCTTTCAGATTTCCTATTGAAATTGGTAGGTATTCTATGGCTACATCCCCAAAAGCTAAAGCTATAGATTTTGAAATGCAGTTGGTCACATTGAAATTTTAGAAGATAAGAGCCAATTTTGATTTTAGAAGGGTAAAGATAAAAAAAAAGAGAGCTTTAACCCATGTATACAAAGTTGAAGATGTTTGGGTAGATTTGAGGACAGAAGAAGAGGTAAGGAAAATGGACTATTGCCCATTGACTTTGAGTCAAATTGAAGAACTTGACTTGGCCGATATTCATGAGGGCATGGTTGATGATACTGATATCTTGGATCCCACCTATGTGACAGATGACATTGCAAACTCCCCTTCGTTGTTATGTCTCATTTTATGGACTATATTATCATTCTATATTAATGAAACATTTACTATGGTTGTTTTACTTGAGTACAAGTTCCACGTGTGTAAAGGTAATTATCATGAAGTTATATTTGTGTAAATTGGAAAGTTAATTATAAATATTAAATGTTACTGATGTGATTGTAATATTTTGCTTCAGCTATGTTATGGGAAACTAACCTATTGATGTTGAGTTGAATGTGAATGGATGCAGGTACTCGTCAAAGACGAGAACATGGTTGAGGTAGAGATGTTCTAGCCACTCAACAAGAACTATTTGTGATGGTTAACCTTGATGCACTCACACACTCACGTAGACTCATATCGCATTTTGAATAGCTTATTATGCATTGTTACATGTGGATAATAAATGTGAATGATGGTTAGATACTTAAAAAAAATATTGTGGTTTAATTGCTACAATAAGTTTATTTTGAATGCATGATTTAGTAATAAATATTAATTTGATTCTTTTGATTTACATTTAAAATTGTGTGTTTTATATTAGATAATAATAATAAATAATAAATGTTTTCCTATTTATATAAATAATATTGTTTCGAAGACAATATCTAAACTAGACTTAAATCAAATATTATTAGTACTTGCCATTGACATAGTACCATTGTAATGAGTTTGGCTTTTTTCAGTTAACTAGTTGTTAATAATTTAGTTTTCAACCAATCAAAAATAATATTTTAAAAAAATTAAAATAAAATTCAATTTTGTAAAGTCAACTTGTAAAATATTTAACTTTACAAATTATAAAAATTATCTCTTATGTATATGATTGGTTAAAAAGTTGTGTTATTGACCCATTTGTAGGGAAAGCAAGGTAGGAAAACAAGGTAAACATTTTTTTAAAGAATGATTTTTCATTTTTTTCTTTATAAAGTAATTTCATTAAATCTTTATATTAATCTCACAAAAATCAATTAACTATATTATAGAGATTTGGATTCACACTATTAAAATAGTAAAATAAAATAAAAATTGTATTATTCTTTCCATTAGACTAATATCTTTGTTACCTATGTTTTTAATATTTTATAGTATAATTTAATGATTATATGCTCTCCTTGTTTTCATTAATAATTTTTTTTTCATCATGTATATTTTTATATTAATTTATATATAGGTTCTCCAAAAAAATTATAACCAATAATATATAGGTATATAAGATAACCTATATTATTTTAGGTCTTTATTATATATAATATACAACCTATTTGGTGGGTGATTGATGGCTCAGCGTTGTGTGTGTGTGGTTGCGGCCTTTGTGGCCATGGCTCAATGTTGAAGGGAGTGTTTGCATGCGCTAATTTTTGTTTCATTTGTGCTCCTTGAATTGTCTTGTGCGTGGGGGTGGGTCGTGTTTGCATTTGAGGAGGGTGTTACATTTATTGCTCAAACTTTATGCTTGGCTTTTTTGCAGCGTATTCCTATGTGTGTGGAGATGTTGGTTTGTTCTTCTTTCTGATGGAAGGTGCGTAGATCTCCTCTAGTTGGGTGTTGGATTGTTTCTTTCTTCTGCTGGGAGCTACACTTATCTCCTCGGGTTTGGATAGTCCTTCTATCTGTGTTTGGAGGTGTGGGTTTGCTCTTTTTTTGGTTGGGAGGTGTGTATTATCTCCTCTGGTTGAGCCTCACCCTTGGCTCCACGAGGGGGGGGGGGCTCTTATTAGGAACGATTGTGGTTTTGGAGCCGTTGGTGGATTGGAATGGATGAGATAATGGGGATTGATGTTATGGTGGAGGTGGGAGAGGGGGTCCCCACTCCATCCTCTCTTGGTGCTAGAATATCCATAAGTGGTGGTTTTAAACTACAAAATATTAATGGGTATTTAGAAAGGTTGCAAGTATGTCCTGTGGTGGTGATTTAGAAGGAAGTTGTTGCCAAGGATCTCAAATACTATAGCAATCATGTCTTGATTTTAAAATTTTTAGGGATGAGGGTCTCTCTTCCTTTCCTTGACCATAATCAGGTTGGACTATTCATTAAACCATGGCATGCAGGTTTTAATTCAGAAGAAGAGTTGCCATCCAAGGTCTCGGTTTGGGTTTGCCTTCCTCAACTACTACTTAAATGTTGCAGGAGAGATATTTTGTAGTCTATTGCCATGTCATTGGGAAAACCGATTGGCCCCTCTCAGTAGACCCTAGAGAAGAGGATCTTCTCCTATGCATGTGTTTGTGTGGAGATTGATTTGAGTTAGCCTTTACCTGACTCTATTGATCTAACAGTGGGGTCTAGTTCTTGGACTCGGCTATTAGATTATGAGACTCTATCATTCAGATGTCGTTTATGTTGCGAGTATGGTCATCTTCAGAGGAGGTTTCTACGTGCTTTTAGTGTGGGTAACTCAAGTAGTGGGATGGATCCATTAAATACAGGTTCTGAAAAGGGAAAAGGGCCCATTTAGGGGGTGACTCCAGACAAAGACGAGTTTGTGCCTGTTAGGCTTAGAAACGAAGGCCAAGGTCAGAAGAGGAATTTTTGGGATCGCCATGAGGAGGGGTTGTTTAATAGGTTTGATGCACTAGATTCCCTAGTTCACAAGGAGAGGATATCACCTGACATGTATGTGGATGCTCCCCCTGCCACTGCTCTTAATCATGAGCCTATGGTTGTCACATCTTCAGTTCTTGGACCTATGGAGGCTTATGGGGATGTGAAGGATTTTTTGGATCCCTCCCCTGAAGTAGGGCTTGGGGACCCTTGTGTGTTGGTTGGTACCTCTTTGGTCTCTCTTGCAGTTGGTGTTTTCCCTACTAGAGGTTCAGGTTTTGGTAATCCCGACAAGAGTAAAGCTTCAACTTCTTCCCCTATTCTAGGTGTGCAACAAAAGCCTCTGAAAAAGAGTGCTCTCGATAAGGCCCAAAAGGTGGGTAGGAAGAAGGATCACAAGAAAGTTAAGTTGGTGAGACGTTGCTTGAATTTGGGTCGGTGAACACTTTGGACACTCACTTCTCTCACCCTTTGAGATGCTTGTGCTATCATGGAATGTCAGGGGTATGAATAGTATCCCTAGACAAAAGGCTATTCAGGACTTGGCTCGTGCTCACTCTCTGAATCTGGTTTTTATCCAGGAGATAAAGTTATCTATGGACAATATGTTGCAAAGTGCATCTAAGATTTGGAATAGAGGTTTATGTTAGTGTGTGGGTGTGCAGGGGAGCTTTAGAGGTCTGGCTTTCTTATGGTATCCTCAACGAATCTCTCATGTTTGGTGGTTCTCTAGTAGATTCTCCATTTCTCTAGTTTCTCTTAGTTTGGAGACGAGGGAGAGAATCCTCCTTTCCAATATATATGCTCTGACTAATATTTCTGGTAAGATTCTCTTGTGATCTCATATCAATTTTATAAGATCTTTGAATCCCTGCCTTCCTTGGATTATGGCAGGTGACTTCAATGAAATTGCCTCTCTTGAGGAGAAAAGGGGGGTGCCTCTTTTGGATCCCTCCTCTAATTTTCTTAGGGAAAAATTGGCTCGGCTTCAACTGGTGGATATTAAACCTTTGAATGGCATATTTACCTAGAATAATACGAGGCTTGGAGATGATGCCATTTTTGAAAGATTAGACAGGTTTCTTGTTTCTAGTTTTTGGGTTGGTGACATATGGTTATCAAGCTTTGAAATTTTGGATTGGCGAGGATCAGAACATTGGCCGATTAAATTCTCTACTCGGTTGGCTAGTGGTTTCAGGAAACAGACCTTTAGGTTTCAACTTATGTGGCTTAGGGAGGAGAGTCTTCTTGACATGGTTTCTAGATGGTGGGCTAAAAGGCGACCAACTTTTGGTAAAGCTATGTACTCCTTTGTAAAGAGGCTTCAATATGTGAAGTATAAATTAAAACATTGGAATAAGTATCAGTTTGGCAATGTGTTCTAAAGGGAAATGGCTTCCCTGGTGCACTTGGATTCTATTACTAGATAGATTCAGGATCAAGGACTAGATGCAGATTTGAGCAAGTTAGAGGATAGTGTTGTAAAAGACCTAGAGGAATGGGAGCTTCGAGAGGAATTTTTTTGGAAATAGAATGCTCATGTTGACTGGCTTTAGGAAGGGGATAGGAATACCTCTTTCTTTCTTAACTCGGTGAAGCCTCAAAGATAGGGGAACATTATTTCTTCTCTTCACTCTTCAGAGGGTTTTGTTCTTTCTTCCTCTTCGGAGATCTCTAGGGAGGCGGTTCGCTTCTTCTCAGGCCTCTTCTCTGAAGATACCCAAACTGCTTGTGAGGAAGAAACTTCCATCTTGGCTTGTATTTCTCCTTTGGTGACTATGGATATGAAAGCCTCTCTTCTAAAGCCTATTTCTATGAAGGAGTTGGAGGAGGTGGTGTTTCAATTGAAAAAAGGGAAGGCTCCTATTCCAAACAGGTTCTCGGCAGAGTTCTATCAGGAATTTTGGGAAGTGATTAGCCTCGATCTATTGGAGGATGTGTAGGATTCTTTAAGGAATAATAAAATGTTGCAGGCCATGAATGCCACGTTCCTCGCTCTTATCCCAAAATGTCAAGGTGCTAATCCCTAGATCTTTTTGACTAATTGCTTTGTGCAATGTGGTGTATAAAATCATTACAAAGCTAATTATTGAGCATCTAAAGCCATGGTTGGATAAGTTGATCTCGAAAGAACAAGGGGGCTTCATTGTGGGTATACAGATTGTGGATGGAATAGTTATTGCAGTTGAGACTATACATTCCATGGCCTCTTCGAAGGAAAATGCCATGTTTATAAAGTTAGACATGGTTAATGTGTATGAAAAAGTTAAATGGGGTTTTCTGACCAAAATCCTAGGAGTCTTTGGATTCAATAGGGAGTGGATTGACTATGTCATGAGTTGTATGATGACTTACTCCTTTTTTGTTCTCATAAATGGCGAGTCATTTGATCTGTTTGGTACTTCTAGAGGTCTTCGGCAGGGGGATCCCTTATCCCCATATTTGTTCATACTAATGGCTAAGGGTTTGGGAAGGTTTATTAAGTCTTAGGTTGCAAATGGGCTCATTCAAGGATGGAAATGGAGCAACTCTCTCCCTCCTCAAACACATCTTCATTTTGTGGACGATTTGACTTTGATGGGTTTTGCTAAGGTGACTGAAGCGGTTGCTTTTCAGCAAACTTTGGATTGCTACATGGCTACCTCAAGTCAGAGCATAAATGAAAGTAAGTCGTGTGTTTATTTCTTTAATACCCCCATTCCTATCTAGAATTTTATTGCCAAAATCCGAAGGTTTTAGGTAGGGAAGCTACCTTTTACCTATCTTGGTATCCCTCTAGATGTGTGCCACCTTCCATGGCATTTTTGGCAAGATGTGATTGATAAATTTCAAGGGTTGGTTGGTCATTGGACCTATAGATGGCTATCTACAACTAATAGAGTTACTCTTTTGAAGTTGATGGTATAGGCCCTTCCTATATACATGTGCTTTGTGATGATTTCCCCCTCAAGTTTCATCAAAGCTTTTAAGGGGATTTTTAGGCAGTTTCTTTGGTCGGGTAACCTCTTGGCGAGGAAATGGAGCTTATTCAAGTGGGAAGTTGTTTGTTGGCCAAAGCATAATGGTGGCCTAGGATTGCACAGAGTGGAGTGGAATGGGAAAGCTTTGGCTACCAAGCTGTACTGGAGATGGTGTTCACACTAGCATCAACCTTGGGCCAAGATCCTTACTCTCAAGTACCTGGGAGAGGTGGATGGTGCTGAAGTTTCACATTTTAGTCTCTCAGGGAAGGGCTCTATGGTCTAGAATACTCTCAAGAGGGGTGCCACGTTGGTTAAACAATGATTTGTAAACTAGGATGTTAAAGTTTTCCAAAACTTAATCCAATTACAGATTTAATTCTCGATCCAACAAAATTGTGTGATTATGAATCTTAACTATTGAAATTATGAC
The DNA here is from genome assembly GCA_007258455.2 of Sequoia sempervirens. Lineage (NCBI taxonomy): Eukaryota > Viridiplantae > Streptophyta > Pinopsida > Cupressales > Cupressaceae > Sequoia > Sequoia sempervirens. The sequence continues at coordinate 14,183 of VDFB02129331.1, forward strand.
AAATAGAGTTCACTTATACTTTATCCAGATTCAAGAGACATAAACCAATTACTTAATTATTGTACATAGGAAACTCAAAGAATCAAAATACTAAAAGAATAATGAGATAGAAGAAAAAGAGAGATCACTCTTGATAGTGTAGTTCGCACAATTTGAGCTATGTCTCTGGGTCCACTTCTCAATGCTGGACCGCTTTATTTATATCACCAAGCTTCAATAGCCTTCTTACAATATCCAAGCTTTAATCACTCACAATCTCTCTCTTTACAATTTTACAATTCTTGGTGTAACAACAACTTGTAAAAATCTCCCCTAAACACTCTCCAAAGTTTCCTTACAACGACATCAAAATTCCCTCAAAACTTGAATTTTTGAATGAAAAATCAAGGCCTCCTATCCTCCTTTTATACATATTTTAGCTAAAAGGGCCAACACCACCATATTAAATAAAATAACAAAATAATCCCCTTTAAAATTCATTCACAACCTCTCTCTAACCCCTTTTGTCTTTTTGTATTTAATCTTATTTGACTAGGGGTGGTTGTTTCAACAATAAGGGTTTATTTGTTAAAGTCTCGGGCCAACTAATACACCAAAACAAACTGACATCATCATCTATACATAACCGACACCATGGTGTATAGGTGACAAAGGCTTTCAGTTGGGTCGGTGGTCATGGGTTCAACCCACTGGTCGTTGTTTTTTTAAAACAAACTTCAAATAAAACAACAACAAAAACAAACACTTATCATTATATGGTGAATGGTCGCCAGCAGACGCAACGAAAAAAGCTCAGAATTGTTTGGAGGAGGTAATGGGTACGAGCCATACATAAGATTTTGTTAAAGTTGTTAATTGCTCACCGATGGAGAAGTCATTGACCAAATGCCATGTGTCATGATGCTATTTGTTGTCAATGCCGACGTAGGACGCTGATTCAGATGTTGATTGGGTGTACAACCATGACACATCATCGATGGCATGTACTTCTACGTAGATGCCACATCACCCGCCATGTCATCTGTACAAATTATTGTCGTCATCGTATGAATGACATGTGTCAAGTCCTGATTGGTCCACCTTAGAAACTGTACAGTACAACCCTGCCATGTCAGCATGCTAACGTCATGTTGACATCATCAACTATACCTTCTGGTCCACCAAGTCAACCGAGAACTTTGACCGGCTGTATCTCTCGTGTACAAGCTCCATTTTCAATGAAACGAACATCGTTAGAATTGTCTCAACAAGCACTTTGATTTGATGCCATTTTCAATAGATTCTGAGAAAATCAATTTTTTTACTTCCTTGACAGACACTAGTACCATGTTTGACTAAACCTTTGACTGAGCATAACTTGCATGTACGATCCCCTTTTGACGTGATTCAAGTTGCGTCGGAATCGTGTCAACGAGCTCTATCCAATGATGTTAGTTATGAGAGATTCTAAGATTGTGATATTTTTTCAGGTTTATGGATCCTCCTGGATCAAACAAGGCACATTCTGGATCTACAACAAAGGTTCTAATACTCTTTTTTGGCATGACTCATGGGATGGGTTTCTGCCTATCCTCTCCTTGCACCCTCACTTGGGGGATTTATGTAGGATTTTTGAGCAGGCTGGTTGGAGCAGAGTGATGGATTTCAAAGGCCCTCAGGATTTGGGGCAGTCTATTGTCTTCCAGTGGAAGGATATGTAGGAGTGGCCTAGGGGTGGGCCTTGGAGGATAGACGAGAGTTGGCCTCCATTTTGGCGGGTAGAGTTTGTTCTCTTCCAGAGATGGATGTGTTGGCTTGGGGTTCGGGTCCTAAAGGGAAGTATATTGTTGCCTCAAGGTATCATGGGTTGGATAGACAGGCCTTAGGCAATGTTGATGCTCCTTGGTGGAAAAATGTTTGGAATAAATTCTCATGGCCAAAATGCAATTTCTTTTCTTGGTTGGTGGTGTATGGTAGGTGCTTGACTTGGGATAACCTCTGCAAATGGGGCTTCCTAGGTCCCTCAATATGTTTTCTTTGCCTCAAAGATGTTGAGACTGTTTCCCATCTTTTCTTTTAGTGCCCCTTTGCTAGGACCATTTGGAATTTTTCGTGGGGGGCCTAGAATCTGCAATGCAAGCATTCGTCTTCTTTTGAGGAGTTCTAGCAAAATATTGGGCCCATTCAAGTGAAGAGCTCATTTTTGCACACAACATGGCCTATTGGTCTAGTCTAATTATTTGGCATATTTGGTTGGAGCGCAACCACAAGATCTTTCTGAATAAGAAGTTATTGGCTAGTGAAGTGTGGGCTTGTATTCTAGGGACCTTGCAGGAGACATTATATGCTAAATGTAACTTGTTAGTCTTGGTGGATATACTAGAGTGATACATAAGTTGGGGATTTTGGTTGGTGGTGCTAGAAGGCCCAAGATAGGGCATAGTAGGTGCACTAGAGGGAAGGTCTTCAAGGGGGAATTGGATGCTTCCTCCCTCTAGAGTCTTGAAAATCAACACGGATGGGTTTGCTAGAGGTAATCTCGGACCCGTGGGCATTGGTGGAGTGGGAAGAGATAGTTTTGGGGTGGTTGTATTCTTTTTTTTGGAGTATAGGGGGTGACACTCTAATAACCTTATGGAGACCTTACCCATTCTTTTGGATTTGACAAGGGCTTATGTACTTGGATGGAATAAGATTATTTGTGAGTCACACTCTCAGGTGGTCGTGGACTTGATAAATAGACAATAGTTTGATGATGTTAGTTGGCAGCTTGTGGTGGTGGCTAAGCAAATTATCAGTCTTGGAGATATACTGGATTTTATCACCTTTTCTCATATCCCTTGGGAATGGAATAAGGTGGTTGATGGGTTGGCCAAATGGGCTTTTGAGAAGAATGAGTCTTGGTTGGTGGACGATTGGGATAGTTTATTGGAGGATCTTGCTCAGGATTTGGAGGGTTGGGTGACTGAGGATATAAGATGTTGTATGAATGATTCTTGATCTCTTACTGGATGTTCCTTGGCCCTTTTGGGCTTTTTCCTGATCTTGCTTTGTACTATTCTTGTTGATTAATAAATTTTTTACCCTCTTTTATTGAAATATATATATATATACACAACCTATTTTAAAATAGATAATATTAATTTATATATATAACTTATATTAATGTAGAATATATATATATTATTTCTCTGTATATCTTATGTTATTGAAGGTAATATTTTGTAGGTAAATAAGTTGATCTACATTGTGTAGGTAATATATTAATCTATATTATACATTTATATTAATATATATGATAGTTTATTTTATTTTGTAGGTTCTCCTTTAATCTATATTTATATATATTAATATATATTATATAAATTATTATAATTTTATTTATTTATATTATAATATATTATAGGTTATATATTATAATCTATTGTATTTTAACCAACTATTTTTTTATTTTAATTAAATCATTTATTCAATTTTTCAATTTATATTTTATATATAATCTCATCTTTTTTCCTTTTTCTTTGGTTAAATTATTATTGTTTTAAGTTTTAGTATATTTTCCTTCATTTCTTTTAATAATTTTGATAATTGTTCCTCAATAATTTTGTTATATAATTCATCTTTCTAATTTTCGTAGAGTTATTTATTCACTATTTCAGACACTTAACCTTTAACCTTTTTTGAACCATTTATTTGTGTTATATCATATTATTATGTTATTCATTCTTCTCTTATGTCTTCATCATTTTTGGCTATTTTCACTTTAACTTCATTTTTCAATCTCCCCCTTCCCTACCCTCTCCCACCACTTAACTCTTCTTAAGGTCATTTCTACAATCATATTCTTTATTATCCTCTTCCTATGATGAATCATTGAGTTAGGGTTAGGGTAAGGTCATTAGAGTTATTTATTCATTATTTTTGAGGAGGAAAAGTAGGTTTTGATGGGACCCAAAACCCATTACAAGAAAGTTTTGAAGAGACCTAAAACCCTTTACAAAGAAAAGAAGTTGCTAGAAAAATAATCAGAATGCCAAACTGTAGCCCAATGACAACAACCAAACAAAGATATTCAAATCAAACCACGCTGCAACAAATAGGTTTTGAAGGGACCTTAAACCCTGAAAACCCAAGTTTTGACAAGGACCTTAAACCTTAAGAGACTAACAAAAAACTACTTGAAATAGACAGACAACAAAAAAAAAGAAGGGCAATAAGACTTCCCATCAGAAAACAAGACCCTCCACCTTTTACATCTAGGTTTTAGTAGGAACCTTGAACCCTTATGACTCTTGAGCACAACCTGAATCAACCAGGCGTCAATAAACCAACTACTCAACACAGAAAAATCAAGGTCTGAGAAACCAGAAAACAAAAAGGTACAAAACACCCACCAAACCCTAATTCTCAAAAGAACTAGAAAAACCAAACACCCCACCTTGATAGGGGTATTGGGAAGCACTACCGAACACATCAACTCATCAACCATCTTGCAGCTCCAATCCACCTAAAATTCCAACCCCACCTCCACCTCTCAAATAGAGGGAACCCCTCTATCGGTGAGGATGATAAGAAAACCCTTACCACGAAAACCCCATCTCTCCAGGCCATACAATCTTCACCTCAAAAGGACCCAGTGCTCCACCTCAAAAGGAGCAATCTCCCCCTCTATAGGAAACATCACTTGAAGAATCTGATGGCTAGCAGCTTCAGTAGAAAGGGCTAACCTAACATCCCTTTGCAGCACAAGTTTCCTCAAAAATAGAGCCCTAGGTGAGACGGGGATAAAACCCCCCCAACAAGCACAACAAAACTCCACCATTTGTTCCAACACCACTATCAACAACTCCCTTAAAAGGGAACCAACACATCAGTCGTAAGCACTTGGCAGCTGCCCAAAATAATTTTCATCAACAACAACCCTTCCAACAATAGCATCCCTACGAGAAGATAAAGGAAATCCTCACAAGAAAAGTGACGAGAGATGACCAATCCATTAAGCACCCCATCCTACTTGACATACCAGCCAAGAATAAGAGATAGCCAAAACTCCCAACATCCTCTTGAAAAAATAAAACCATACCTCACCCCAAGTAAGGCCACAAACGACAAAGGGATCACACAACAGGAAAAGGAAAGCCTCCATGAAGAAAGGCCCATCGCATCAGCAACAACTGCATCAAACATGAGCCCACCAAGAACCACAAGCTCCCAACAACTTTTCCCACAATAGCTACCAACATCAGTAGCAAAACTGCTGACAACAACCCTTTCTCCGTTAGCAAAATCCTCCACACACCAAAGCCAACAGAAGAAGGCACCATAAAAATGAGCCCATCAATAGCCAAGAGCTCCAAGTAGGAACCCACAACAAAAACCACAAAAAGAAACCCTATTGTTGACAGAAAACTGACTTCTAATAGTAGTACTTGCACAGGAAAAAAGAAGGAAGCTAGCCAATCCATTTAGCACCCCATCCTCCTTGACATTCTAGTCAAGAATAAGAGAAAGGAAAAAAATTCCAACAAAGTCTTGATACATGAAAACCAAACCTCACCCTAGACAACAACAAGAAATTTGTTGCCAATATGAACCCAAAAACACCAACAAAACCATCTTCCAAAGAGATACTAGATGTAACCCAGTCATTAGCCACCTGTGACACGTCAGCCTTCTACGACCCATCAACCAAGCACAACCCATCTGCCTCATCCTCAGATTTAGCATCTCCCTCACCCTTTGCAATAGAGGAATTCAAACTCTACCCTTTCTCATGTTCCCACCGCTTACCATAGTTATTTATTCATTGTTTGAGACATTTAACTTTAACCATTTTTTATCCATTTATTTGTGTTATATCATATTACTATATTATTCATTCTTCTATTATGTCTTCATCATTTTTTTTCTTCCTATTTTCACTTTTACTTCATTTTCCAATCTCCTCCTTCTACACCATCTCCCACCACTTAACTCTTCTTTTAATGTCATTTCTACAATCATACTCTTCATTATCCTTGTTCCTATGATGAATCATTTAGTGTGGTTTGAAACGTGAATTCAAAATAGCATACATAGTTTAATCTAGAATTGTTTACTCTATATTCATGGAATTAAAAAAAATCATAAAATCTATAATCATCGATCCATTGATATTTAACAATTATTGATTTCAATGAAGAGACATAGCTGCACTTGTGTCTACTATGAATCAAATCTAATAATTTAATATATATATTTTTTATTTTTTTAATATAGATATATTAAATTAAAAATAAACAACTTTTAATAAATAATCATTTTAATATAGAAGAAACATTGCCAACATGTAATATCTAACTTTTACTTGATAAGTTGTAATTAAGTGGATTAATTGCATCATTTTACTTTCATTACTTGTGATGTTGTATTTAAATGGATTATTTACTTCATTTTACTTTTGTGATGGTTTTTGTGTACTTTACATTTGGTATTAGAGCGCGGTTCCAACATTGGGAGCTCTGGGGTGTGTGTTGCTCGGTTTGGTCAAGCATGTGTGGGTCCTTGTGTGTTGGCCTGCTATGGAGAGCATGTGCCTTCTTTTTATGGGGTTAGATAGAGCCTAGTGATTTTTGAGAAGTTGCTTATCAGTGTTTTCTTCTTTATGTCCTGAAGGCTTATATGTATGGTCATGTTCATGCTTGTGTGACCACCTTTTGATAGTGAAGTTAGGAGAATCTCATGTGAAATAAAATACTATGTTCTTGAGTGTGATTGAACTTGGTTTACTCTTTTAAGAGTTATGCATTAGTATATGAAAGAAGATGTTTTACTTGTTATATTTTAATAATTTCCTTTTGGTAAATGCTTGCTTGAAATTCATATTGCATCAATTGTCTTATTGAGAGCATAATCCTAAGTATGAATTAATTAAGCATTTGTAAGAAAGATAGTGTTGCATTGCTAGATAGATTGGTAAGAACTTATGTTCCTAGATTGCATTTTGAAGAGTAAAATAGGAACAAGGGGGTGTGAAAAGGGTAATTTTCATAGTCCTTGTGATGTTGAGGCACGTTGGAATCTTGAGTGAATTAGCAAACCCTTGATTGATGAGAATTGTCAACCGCTGCTTGTATGAAAGATGGATGTGTTGAAATATCTTGGATTGTGAACTTGATTTTGTCCTAGCTTAGATCTTGTTTGTTGGATGTTGTTAGTGTATGTTTGTGTAATGATTATGATTTCCTTGATTGGGATGCAACCTTTGCTACTAGCATCATTGAATGGTGTTTGTGTGGTTAAGTAGAAATGATCTTATGATATAGATGTGTTCTAATTGGTGTGATTGAGTGTGTTCTCTTACTTGCCCCAATTTTGGATCCAGGCATAGTGTAGCATTGTACTCCCTCTCTAGTGGCTATAATTAGTCACATAGTTAATGTAATGTGAAAATAATAAATTTTAATATTTAATTATTTGACTTTGATAATTTCTCTAAACATTGTAAGGACCAACATTGAAAATTTATTTTTATTTATGAAAAAGTATAGCCATTAAATTTGATATTTACTTATTTTGTGACCTTGATCATCATGTTGGATTTATTGTTGAAATTGCGTGAATTTTTATGCCTTATTATTGGAGTTGACTGTTGGAAATGTTGTCATTAATGTCAAAGTAAAAAAAGAGAGATGGAGTCATTAATATCAAATGTATGGACAAGATTGTTAGAAGTTTGTCATTGATGTAAAATTAAGAGAATGTAAGCGATCCATTTGTTGAGGTAGTCTTCACATGTTGGCCACATGTGATAGTGTAGTTTGAGGACTTTAAAAATAAGTGGGCATTCAAGTTGCTACAACACTTATGTTTATGAAGGTGAGGATAAATAAAAGAGGAATGAAAGACAAAGAGAGTGATTAAAGATTAATCTCTCAAGTTACTAGAGTGTAATGTAGCAATTAAATGAAGCAAATGCAACAATTATCATGAAGATTAAATTAGAAACTATTTATTTCTGATGTAAGTCGATCCATGAATAAGATACCAAAAAAAATTTTGGTAATTTTGAGTTCTTGAAGAGATAAAATAAAGTATTAGTATGGCTGACTCTATTTGTGATGATTAAAGGCAGACTAGTGCCTAAGTAAAAAGTAGAAATAAAGCAAGGAATGAAAAGTTACAAGGTAGCGATTTAAATTAAGGAAGAAAAAAATAAGTTTGATGGCAATAATTCATGAATAAGACAAAATCAGATCTAGTGTCACGTGAATAAAGACAAAATCAGAAAGGACAAAATAGTTGAATAAGGACAATCAAAAAGGTACGATCCATATTAGTAAAGCATTAACAAAGATAATGATTATGTTTGACAAGGGTTGCGATTAATTGAAAGGTCAACCACCACTAGAGGAAAGTTGTGTTTGTTTGAAATGTCATCACCTTTCACGAAAGGTTCCTTTATTCAAATATATAAAAGTGTAAATAAAAAAAGATAGAAGAAATATGTGAGTGAAAAATATGTATATTATCTGAAGAATATAGAGAGTTGTGTGTGGAATAATTTCCATATCAAAAACACAAGTGTTGTGTGTTGTGAGTGTAGAATGTGAGTGGTGCAATGGATTTTAATTGAATATCATCTTTGAATGAGAAAGAAAGCTACTAGATTTGAAGATGGGATTTAATTGAACAATTTTTGTATTGGAGCAGGAGGACGTGAAAATGAATCATGGAATTTATTGAATATAATCTGTGTCAATAAAGGGAATTTGAGTAGATTAAGAAGCATCAAATGAAGATTTTTTGAATGTAGAGCGTTGAAGTGTGTGAGTAAAAATGCTATCATCTTAAGAACATAGAGTGTGTTGTGTGTGAATTGAATGAAGATTTTCTGAGTTTAAGAGGAGGAAGAGCATTATGATGAAGTGCAGATCATATGTGTTCCAAAAAATATAAGTGTGTGGATAGCTGGGTAAGATCAGAATGACAGGGTGTTGAGAGTGTGAAAATGAATTTCTGTATATAAGGAGAACCATAACAAATATGGTGCATTTTGAAGAAACATACTTAAGCAGATTTATGAAGACTCTATGGGAATATTTGTAAAAACTACATGATCTAGATTTGATAAGGGATATAGATAGTTTGGATAAAGATGATATAAATATTTGATGAATACAAACTTGACAAAGAAGATGCAAATTTGAAAGAAGTATATAAATGCAGATTTGTGAAGGGATTGTAAAGGACCGTGTTTAAACAGATTTATGGAGAGCTCATTGCAGATTGAGAAAAGAGTTGTGAAGGAAATTCAAAGATAGTCCAAGAGGAGTTTATGTAGATTAGGTGCAAGTTGAAGAAGACATAGTTTATGGAGAGGAATATATGATAGATCCATAGTGAAGAGTATAGCAGAAGAGTGTTTGAGCATAATTGTCCATCATCAGTTGAGGAAGAAACATTGAAGGTGGAGTATTATTCTTGACATTTCTATCTTTGCTAAGTTGGTGCTTGGCAAGTGGGGGTTGGAGCCTCTGGTAGGTTGGTGCCTACAAACATTAGGGGTTGGTGCTCCTTGTAGGTTCACTAATAAATATGACTGCAAAATCTAACGAAACTGTCCGACGAAATATGTAAAATTTGATGTTCGTCGGGTGCTTGTAAAATTTGATGTGTAATTTTCAATTTTTGAAAGTTTATCCCCGACGTTCGTTGAAATTTTGATGAAGCTAGGGCTCGTCAAAATGTCGGCTATCATTTTTGTCGAATTTTCGAAAAACATGAAAAATAGAAAAAAAAACAAATTGTGGCCGACATAAAGAAAAGTGAGTTCGCACCTAATTTATTGTGACAATGTTTTGCTCTACTTGAGACAGTTTGTGGAGAACTAAGGATGATTTTCTTGGAAAAATTAGAAAAATTCAAAAGATATGCCGGGTTGAGGGTAGTCATTGTCTTTTTGCAAAATTCAGTTGTGAAGTTAGATTTGTAGTTCGGTTTGAAAATCATATTTTAAAGCAACATCTTATCAGATTTCATTTTTAGAGGTTAAGGGTTTTGAGAATTTCATGTCCAGATTTTGTTGTGTGGAATCACCATAAGATCACAACCAAGGAACAAATTCTTGTGACTGTAATTATGTGATCCATAACTCTATTGGTCATGTGGCATAGTTGTGCTATAACAAATACAGGATGCATTCATGTGTGACCCAAGTTTAATGTGGCTATGTTGTGATAGAAATGGAGGCACTCATATAATGTAGTTAATTCAGGTTGTATAATGTAGGTGTCAATCATCATTGGGTGCATTCAAGTTGTCTCAAGTTTAACAGGTTAGGATGTAATTATAGCATGATCGAAGAGTGATTACCTCTTGCTGCAATAAAGAGCCTATAACTCTGGTTGATATGCAGAGTGGTTGTGTTATATCAATTATGTAGTGCATTCAAGCACAACCCATGTTTAATGGGCTATTCTAGAGAGTGATCAAGATTTTCTAAACCTTATGAATGTTACTTGACATATATTTGCATAATCTCAAATTCCTTCAGAGGCTTTTGAAGTATCAATGTATCCTATATAGGGTTTAGAATGATTTCTTTTAATTAAAAAAATAAATAAATGATGTATTTCCCTGTAATTAGATAATGTGGAGATCTCTTAAATCTTCCCCAGCACACTATCCTCTTTGGCATTGTATTCATTACTCCAGCTACTAGGGTTTTGCATGTGACATCTTTAATATCTTCATGACCGTGGCTTTTAAATAGATCTCAGTATTTGCTTTAATCTTTTTCATGATAACCCTTGAGTTCCATAATCCACCTTCAATCCCTTCTAAGAATGATGTCTTAAGCTAGATTGCATAGTATGCATATAAAGCAAGTCCTTCATACCTGCCATTGTTCCAAACCACCACTCACTGTCTTGCTTAAAATGTTTCCTCCATAAGCACAATAGCATGTTTTAAAATCATGGTTGCCAGTGATTGACCATTAAGGTCACCACTTTCTTCATGAAGATACAATGAGATTTGTCTTCAAACTCAAGGCATTATGGAAGATAACATTGTGAATTATTTGTTGTGTACGATTCAATTTTCTTGCACATTTAATACTTTGCTAACTTCCTTTAATACTGGGTATTGCACCCTCAGTTGCAATCTTAAACAGCTCACTCACTATCACTTGAAGATTCCTTTCATGAGCATCCTTATATAAAATCAAACTATGCCCTATAGACTAGCTACTTACTATAGGGGACTCATTGTATCATGTATTGTAGTTAAGATCCTTCAACCTTATTGACACTACTTCATAGTCCACAAGGTATTATTCACTATTCTCCCATCTTTGATGAGTCTCAAAACACTTCTCAAACATGCAATCTACTACCTCCATTATACATTAATGTCTAAGAAGCAACATTGAACCTATGATTACAACTGTTACTTCATTTGGATAGTCATTCCCTAATTGCATTTGCCTTGTCTAACACTACCAAAAGCATTTGAAAAACCCTTAAGGTCAGCAAGGGGGTAAGGAAACTCACTGTTAAAATCTCCACTTTACTATGCAAGGTTTGAGCTTTATCATCTTGTCACTGCTCAGCCTCTTTTTGACTGTCACATCTCAAGTGACTGCCATTCTTCTTACCGTAGATTACATTTACAAATGTCACTAAGCTACATAGTGTGCTTGTTATTGGCTATAATCTTTAGATTGCAATATTTTGTTATTACCTACAATGTCTCAATCTTTCTGGTATTGCAACCTCACTAATCCACTATAGTTATTGTTTATGTTTCTACGGAGGCCTAGGGTTTGTACCCTAATCATGCTATTACCAATGCTTATGTTGTTTTTTATTAGGGCTCTCTCAATTTTGAGGGCCCTAGGGATAAGCTCGTCATAACAAGTGACACATTGCATCTTTAACTAAAAGGATAAATCCGTATTGACATTAGCAATGATGATTATGACTTGTTGCTCCTTAGGAATGGGTCACTTGCTCTTACTAGCTCTCTACCTCCATTGTTGTAGGAAGTTTGTGATCAAGTTCAATATTCTGATTTTAGGAGTCTTAACAGTTGGAAATCATATTAAAATCAGAATTTAATAAGTTTTGGAATTAGCATTTGAAAGTGTTTTTTGGGGTCATTAACTTCAAACTATCTTCTCTTTTGTAGGGGTGGTTGCATGCCAAATTTTTTTGGTGTAAAATATCAGAATTATTAGATTATGTTACCTGTCTATGAATAAAAATTATTGGAGTGTGAGTTTGATATTTTTTGAAGATCTAAATAGTCAAGCTTGGTAAAGAAAAATCATGTTAGATAATATTAGTCGAGAACAAAATGAAGAGACAGTTGCTAGAATGTGGGCTAGATTGAAAAGAAAGGGTGATGGGAAATGTTATTATCCTTGCAATAATTGCAAGGGCTTAAAGATGAGATGAATTTTAATCAAAACAGCCAAGAAACATTGTAGGCAGCATGGTCACGTTGAAGGGGGCATGATTATCATCCATTGGTAATTTTTTCATTATATGTGTTTATATTGATTGAATTTGTAAATGTTTATATCATTTTAACATTTTATATATATATATAATCACTTGATCATGATCATGGTTTATTTGTGTCAATCATTATTATAAAGGTTGGCCACCCTAGGGTAGATGATATGGATTATCACGGCCTAGAGAATGTGTTTTGCAAGCGGATGAACATGGGTAAATATTGAAGATGAAGTTAATGATCCTATGGAAAAAGATGATCATGCGCCAGAAAACACAGTTGAAGATGATGGTACGAATACATTGATCCATGACACATTTAGTGGTAGAGCTGATCATGATGATCAAGATGAGTTTGATGATAGGCTGTGGTTTACTGTACTTGAGGAGGCATCTGAGCCCCTTTGGCGAGGCTAGAGCAACTCTTCTCTCTATTGCATTTGTTGCTGTTGAACTTGAAAGTTATGAATGGTTTATCAAACATAGCAATCTCACGGATGTTAAGGTATGTCATATATGTCATCTTTTTTCATCTATTTTAATTGTTGTTAGTTCATCATTAGTAAATAAAGGATGAAATATGTACCATAAATATTCTTTATATGAACAAATTATTTTTTGTTGTAGATTGATTGGTGAATTTTGTTACCACCATCAAATATTTTACCTCGCTCATACCGAGATTTATGTGCCATTATGAAAGATATCGGAATGGAGTATCAAGCAATAGATGCATGTCCCAATGATCATATTATATATCATAAGTACCAAGTTAAAGATAAGAATGTATATATTGAGCCTCTTATCGATGATTTACTAAAGTTATGGAATGGCATCACTATGTATGATGTGCCAGGACTAATAAGACAAAGAAAATTTCAATTCCATTACAGTACTTGTATGGACAATTCATGATACCCGGGGCTAACACATTTTGTGGTATGTTATAATGTTAGACTGCACTTTAACAATATTTAATTTGATGAAGTAGATATCATGCATATTTTTTAAAATAATCTATTCATTATATATAATGAAAAAATTGACATATTTTAATCAATTATATCATCTTGTAAGGTCTTCAAACAAAGGAAAAATTTGCATGTCCAATTTGTGGTCCAAAGATGAAATCTTGTCATTCGACAAGTTTAGGAAAGCAGGTGTTTGATGAGTATAGGAAATTCCTCCATAGAAATCATAAGTATAAAGCTACTGAAAAACATCTTTCAATGGGAAAGAAGAGACTATATCAAAACCGCGAAGAATGACACCTCACCTATGGAAGTTGGAATATAATAGAATTAATCATCAAGGTTATACATCGGATCAAATTGTTTATCTATCATATATGATATATTTTGAATTTATATTTTTATATTGTATTGTGTTTACTCATGTTGTAATTGACAATGATTGTCATTGTTAATTTGTTTAACTTATATGCTTGATGAAGGTCATCAAGGCATTAATGGTTAGCTTCCACAGGGACTAAAAAGTTATCCCGAACAATTTAGTAGGTTGCCCTACTCTGAGCAGCTACAAATTGTGCATTTGCTTGATATAATGCATATCGGAAAGAATATAACAAAAACGTTATGGAAAATATTGGATGGAAGGCATGACAAAGAAAAAATTGTCAAAATTTGTACTGACATTCAAGAAGCCAATCATGCAATGAAAAATATCATTCAATTAAATAGCGATGGAGATCAAATTAATATAAGTGCCCTTCCTTGGTTATTAACAAAGCAGCAAAGCAATGCTATAAAATAAGTCATACAAAAAATTTGATTTCCCACAGGATTTACTGCAAACATAAACAATATAATAACAAAGAAAGGTGAATTTGAGTCAGGGATGAAAATGCATGATTGACATACCTTCATTAACATAATTATTTTGGTATATTATATACACTTGTATAATGCATGTACTTATCAGTGCATTGTGTTTACTAGTTTTGGAAAAATAATGAAAAGATCATTTTATAATTGTTGCAGTACGTTCTACCTCAATCTCTCCCAGACAACTTTGACAACAATGCCAAGCAAGTTATATATGATCTTGGAAAATACATGAGGTAAGTAGCGAGATTTGTTCAATTTGTTGTATACATCTTATAATTGCCATTTGTTTTAC
>VDFB02129332.1:0-42829 GCA_007258455.2 Sequoia sempervirens
AAAAGAAAGAGTACAAAAGGGAGGTCAAGTGCCTGAAGGAGTATATATGGCATCTGACCCAACCACTAAATCAGGGTGATGCAGTAGCTCCTCCACTTCTCAATTCCTCATAGGAGATGTCCAAGGATGTGGAAGAAGGTATGGTCATGGCCAAGGAGGCCTAGGAATGGATGGAAAGCAAGGGCACATAAGCGACTTTGTTCATGGAGAGATTGATGCTTGCTTATGGACAAACTTCTTCTTTCATTTCTAGATTGGCTGACATGGTGGAAAGTTGGGACAACCTCCCAGATATTCAGGAGAGGCTCATTCCATGCCTCAGATTACTGAAGGGCATGCCAAAGGAAGAATTGGTCGAGGGAAAGGTGATTGTTGTGGGAGTAGCTTATGATTTTCATCATTAGTTTTGGGTAGTGACAATATGGAATGAGGTTCTGGAGAAGGCGAAGGCAGATGGGCTCGGAGTTGAGGAGCAAGTTAAAGAAATCTGGAGGAAGATTTATATGATAGTTGCAGATGTGTTTAACAAAGAGATTGTCTAGGGAAATGACATGTAGCTGGAAAGGTTGAAGCATAAGGTTCAAGAAGTTTTCTTCTCTACTACTGGACCAATTCTAAGATAGGATTTCACAAAAGTGGCAAACCTCTTGTCCATCCGAGATGATTTTGTGAGACAAGAAGCAGATTGGGAGAACACCTTCACAATATGTGTTTTGGATTTGGATGGGATTGAATTCAGGATAAGCATGCTACCGCCAGTCATGATGGAGGAAGTCATCAGGATTGTGTCCATATTTGTTGAGCACAATGCTGCCCAAGAGGATAAAGACGCCTTCCCTTGAAGAAAGCTCCAACTGCCACCTCATTGCTTGTTTATTGCTTGTTTACTAGTTGTTAACTGATGTTATTTTGGGAAACCCTAATTAGGGTTGAGTTGTATTAATCTTTGCCATTGATGTTGTGTTAATCTTTTCCTTTCATTTGATTATGAAAACTCTATATAAACTTGTGATCTCTCACTTTCATTTGTGTGGAGACAGTGTATGAAATTGTTGCATTAGACTATTTCTGATAATAAAATCTCTTATGCATGATTTTCTTTGAATCACTTTTATTGTCAAGTAGTGAGAAAGGTTGCATAACTTCTTCTACCATAGATTAGAATTAGATTACAATTAAGTAGAATTTTCTTTGAATGTTTGTTAAGTGAATGGGAGATTGATCGTATAGATTAAATGGTGAAATATTGCTCATACTTTCTTTGGATGGATGATTTTCATTTGATGCGTAAAGTTAGCCTAAGCTTGTGATTGTGGATGCTTAACTTTGGTCTTATTCGAGGCTTGCAAATTATAATCACACCCTTTGAAGATTGTACCCACTTTGCGTAGTTGTCCTAGGGAGGTGAAACAAAGCGTGGTTATTCATTTCATCTAATCTTTACTATCTCTTGAATTCCTATGTGTATATTAGATCCTTTAAACCCTTATCTTTTTTTTTTTGAGATCCAAACTGAAAGTCCCAATCAAAAAATCCTTTAATGATAAATACGTCTAAGTCCCAAACTTGTGAATAAATTCCTTAACATAAGTCCCTTTGTGTTTAACCAACATATCACAACACCCATTGAGCTTATCCACATGTCATGACCTAGCGAAAGAAACCTTGGAGTCACCATATGATCTTCTTGGAATCTTAGCATACATGGTGACTTTGTTCAAGAGAGGATAGAGTGTCTTTGAACATTTTATTTTGTGTGTTCAGGGGATGATAAAGTGTACACCAACAAGTCTCTAGGTTAAAACCACAAAGTGCCTTTTGACCAAGAAAAAGTAAAAAAAAAAAAACGTATCCAAGGGAGAAAACCTCTTCGAGGCACCCAAGGATGGAGGGTTGGACATTCTTCCCCTTAACCAAGAGAAGTTTCCAATGATTATCAAAAAATCTATGGAAGTCAACATTTGAACAGATGAAAATCTAAAATTATTCACTTTGTAGCATTCCTAGTAGAGTCAAAGTAGCATGAATTCCAAACCTTCTTTGGAGAACGACAAGTCAACTTCACTTGGTCTTATGCCAACATACCTAGGCTGGATCCAAACTTAGTCTTGCACCACTTACCACTATTTCCTAATGCAAAACCTGTCAAACAAAATATCATAAAGATGCACCCTCATAATGCTTTATTAGTCAAGTTTGAGTTGAAGAAAATGTTAGATGTCATCTTTATAAGATCTATTGAATATGCATAGTGGATTTCCAACCTTGTGCCAATGAAAAAACTAATAGGTGGGATCCACATTTGGAAAAAATTTTGAGACTTAAATAAAGCATTCCTAAAGGATGATTTTACCTTGCCAAACAATGACATAATCATGGACTTGATAGTTGGCTATGAGATGTTTTCCCTCATGGATGGCTTCTTAGGGTATAATCAAATTAGAATAGCTCTTGAAGACCAAATAAGACTACCTTTACATGCACTTGGGGAACATATTGTTGTAGTTTCATGCCTTTTGGGCTAAAGAATGTAGTAGCCACATAACAATGGGCTATGACAATGATCTTTCATCACCTCATGCATACATTGATGGAAGACTATGTAGATGAATTGCTTGTAAAATCCTTGGCACAAGGCGACCACGTGAGAGTCCTAGATAAAATTTTAAAAGGCTAGAAGAATACAAAGTGAGATTGAGTCCTAAGAAGTGTGTCTTTGGAGTGATGTCGGGAAAACTCGTAGGTTACATTGTTTCTGGATGAGACATCGAAGATGACTTGAAAAAATTAAAAGCTATAATAGCCATGCTTCCACCTATCAACATTAGTCATCTTTCCACACTACAAGGAAGAGTCCAGCATATTAGATGGCTCATAGCATAATTGGATGAAAAATAAACCCATTCCAATATTTTCTTAGAAAAGGTGTACCATTTGTATGGATAGATAATTATCAATAGACCTTTCAATAGATTAAGGATTACTTGCTAGCACCACCAATTCTAATGCCACTTGTCAATGGGACACCTCTCATCTTATACATATCAGCAACAACCTCGACATTAGGGGAATTACAAGCTCAAAATGATGATGAAGGTCATGAACGAGTGATATATTATATCGGCCACACCTTGGTTGGTTATGAACTTAATTATAGTCCCATAGAACATGCATGTCTTGTGGTAGTCTTTGCTACCCATTGACTTAGGCACTACATGTTGAATCACCAAAGAAATCTTGTTGCCAAGATAGATCCACTAAAATATCTTCTTAGCAAAGCAACCTTAACAAGACGACTCACAAATTGGGTCATGATCCTTAGTGAATATGATATTCAATATGTCGAGAGAAAAGTAATGAAAGGATAGGTCATTGGTGACCAACTAGCAGATGCACCAAATAAGGTCTATCACCCACTAGTCTTTGACTTTCCAGATGAGTCTATCTTCATTGTGGACATTCCAACACCAAGGAAATTATATTTTGATGGGTCTCACACAAACCATGGCTAAGGAGAAAGCATATTGCTCATCACCCCACAAGGTGATACCATCCCCAAATCATTTTTGCATTTCCTTCCCATGTAAAAATAATGTAGTAGAATATGAGGCCCTTCTCATGGGACTTCACATGGAAATTAAATTAAAAATTAGAAACTTCTAAGTATATGGTGATTCCCAACTAGTAATTTGACAAGTTAACAATGACTATGACACCAAATATGAAAAGCTCACACCATACAAGTAGATGGCTGATAGTTTTAGGAAATAATTTGAGAGTATCAGATTCAATTAGGTTCCTCGTATTCAGAATAAGGTAGCAAATGCCATGGAAACCAATGGGTCTCTCTTGGATATTCTCAACAATGTGCCTCAATTCGAGTTTATGGTAGAGAAACTATTGATCCCTTCCTTTGACATCCCTAAGTCTAAGATGGTCTACAAACTTGTTGGTCCCAATTCCATATGGTATAAAGATATTTATGATTACTTAGATGATCATACCATTTCCCCTTACCTATCTGGAAACCAATGCAAAACCTTCATCCATAAATCCTCTAAGGAAGCCATCATTAGTGATAACCCTTTTTAGATGAGCCCTTGAAAATACCCTCTTGCGATGTCCCGATACCAATGAAGCACAAACAACTTTGCACAAGGTACATGAAGGTATATGCATAACTCATTCTAGTGGTCCAACCCTAGCTAAGAAGATTATGAGGGCATGATACTACTGGCCAACAATGGAACAAGACTTATACTTTGTCAAGTAATTTCAGTAATGTCAAATTAATGGTGACTTGATACATGCACCAGCACAAGATTTGCATCCAATGATGTCACCATGGCCCTTTTCCTAATGGGGACCCAACCTAATAGGTAATATCCATCCCACCTACTCCAACGGCCATAAATACATCATTATCATGATCAAGTACTTCACCAAGTGGATTGATGCAATTTCCATGACATACATCACTGGCAAGAAAATTTTAAGATTCATTCTCAATTACATCATTGGTCAGTATGGTGTCCCTCAATCCATCATCACCGATAATGGTCACCCATTTAAGAACCAATACATCTACCAACTTTGTGAAAAGTTTCATATCCAACACCACTTCTCCACTCTATATTTTCAACAAGGTAATGGCCAAGCCGAGGAATCTAACAAAACTATAATCAAAATCCTCAAAAAGATTATCAATGATGGTGGTCATGATTGGCACCTTTAGCTTAACCCTGCCTTATGGGCCTACTGCACTAGTATACACACCCCTATGTGCACCACTCCATACTCACTTGTCTTTGGTTCTAAGGCCATCTTACCTATTGAGGTCAAATTTCCTTCCTTGAGAGTCTCCATGCAAGGGAAGATCAACGATGAATAATACCATGTATCAAGGCTATATGAGTTGGAGCTACTTGATGAATGAAGATAGAATGCATTGATCCATTTACAATCTTACCAAAATCATCTCCACCATAGCTATAATAAGAAGTTTTTGAACATACACTTTGACATTGGTGACCTAGTGTAATGGAAAATCTGAAGAATAAAGAAGAAAGAGAAAAACCAAGAAAATTTGAGTCAAATTGGTTGGGTCCCTATATTTTCACAACAGACTTTGGATTAGGAGCATTCCAACTTTCAACTCCTAAAGGGGAACCTTTGTCATAACCCATCAATAGTCTGCATGTGTACAAATTATACAACTAGCTTCAAAGAGCTCTTGTCATAATAAAAAAATACACAAAAAAGGTACAAAAAATTAAAATTGTTACCTTAATGAAAACCTGGCAAATAGGCGCCTTGGTAATACCAAACAAATTAAACAATAATGAAAATAGTAAAGAGAAAATAATCTATCCAATAGTGAAAACTACTTCAGTGGCACTTTGGATAAGTACCATGGTGAAAACCTGGAAAACAGGTGCCATGTGTAGTCAATCTTCCCTCCCTTGTCTATCGTAAAATTCTATCTAGCTTTCCACTTTATCCATAATGCATCCATACTTCACCATTTCCCAACATCCATAATCAGGCTCAATTATCCTTTCCATAACTTGAAATGATTAAAACTTTTTGTCTTTCATACCCATCTTCATGCATTGGCATTCACATATCCCACCCCTCATAAATTGGTCTTATACCCGACTGGGGGAAAATACTAGACCTACGTCTTCACTAGATCCTACACTTGCTGTTGGAGGTTAATATATAAAAAAATACAAAAAAATTAAATAAATGACAAAAAGAAAAAAAGAAAAAAAAATTTGACAAAAAGAAAAAAATCACAAAACCCCAAAAAAATAAAATAAAACATGACATAAAATCACAAAAACATCCAAATAACTTCAAGAAAATACCAAAAATAGTGTCACAATTGGTCATGTCAGTCCAAGTTATGTCAAACTACATTGCCTCTATGACTCCACATAGGCAAGGTGATTTGTCGATGCACCCTTGAGGCAATAGGTCAGTCCTTTCTAAATATCAAATCATGATGTGGTCCTTTTTCATCAAAACAAGGTCAAGTCATGTTGAACTATGAGGTTTCTATGTATATAATGTAGGCAAGGCCATCAATTGATGATCCCCTGAGGCCACCTAAGTCAGTCCTTTAAGGTTTGTAAGTTGGTCATAATAAGTTAGACATTGTCATCAAACACAAACGGCCATCAAAATCTCACAAAGTCATGAAACAACAAGGAAAACTAGTTAACAAGTCTTCAATATACCAATCAATCAAATTGTCAAATTAGTCAAACATCAAACCAACATTATGACAATCTAAACTATGCCTTATAAAGGATGTGTCCTTCCTAAAACCTGACATAGGTATTCGTTAAAATTTTTCACTTGCATTATACAATTAATCACATGATTGAAACCAGACTTGACATCTTATATGATATGTTTCTTCTCCTAAAACTAGACCTTGTCAAAACAATCAATGTGTCAATCACCTAGATAGTTTAAATCATTGGCAAACAATTCTTGGCAAACACTTTGAATGGCTATTGACTTTGTTGGATTATTTTTTCTTATCTTTTTTACTTGTCTCTTGGATCATGTTACTAGCTACCTCGAG
Organism: Sequoia sempervirens; assembly: GCA_007258455.2. Classification (NCBI taxonomy): domain Eukaryota; kingdom Viridiplantae; phylum Streptophyta; class Pinopsida; order Cupressales; family Cupressaceae; genus Sequoia; species Sequoia sempervirens. Next base: position 6,596 of record VDFB02129332.1, read on the forward strand.
GATGTTTCGTGATGGATTTAGAGGAGTGATGATGTCTTATGACCCATCTTTTCTTTTATTGTTGTTTGTAATTTGTCTCAAAAAAATACTAGGGAAACTTTTCCCTTAGTATGAATCAGGGCAATCCTTGTCTACAACTATCTATTTTACAAATGGGTGACCTTACACACCTTGATCTATATCATACCATGGTGTTTGTTGTCCATTTGCCATATTTTACCACCCAATGTTGATTAAATGCAAAGCCTTGCATAGAAAAATATATATCTTTAAGTTGTCTCTACTAATGTTGTGCTAGCATCCATGTCTCCCATGCTAACATTTCTTTTGGCTGCATCTTGGCAGCATCCTATGACACTCAAAAATATATCACATACATGATCATGTTAGGAAGCATTATAGATATCATAATAAACATCATTTATATTGCATGATAAAATACAAAAACTTAGATTCCATTCATACAACATAATCCACATCATATTTACCTTGTTATCATATTCACATCATTTCATAATCATGATCCATTATCATAAGTCACATATTATGTATCCATCACATATATATGTGCATTATATAAGCATTGCATAACATCACATTCACAAGTCATAATAAATATCATATTGCACATACATAGGAATTTTCATATCATAACCATACAATATCATTTTGCATCCATAGTAGGATGGCATTAAAAGCATCCATATATCATCTAAGAATCATATCACAAACATACATTAAGTCATCCATAATGGATTAGCATATAACATCATCATGTAAATATATTATAAAGAATAATCAACCATCACATAACATCATAAATGCATAACAGAGAAATACATATCATATAATCACCGCCAAAATCATATCATATATATATCGCTTAGAAAGGTGTCACATTATATGTCAAGATGTATCATCTATGTCCCAAAAATAGAGCTTGTAGGCTCAATGATCAAAATATATAGTGTAGATATAATATCAAAATGTACTCTAGCCCGAGATTCCCCAATCTTCTAAACTCGATGATGTGGTGATGGTTTCCTGCCCTCTCATCACGATGATCCTGATGACCTGTGCAAAGAAGGTGGCTTATCATATGGCCCTATCCATGTCAGCCCTAAGATATCTTCGCTGCTATGTGAGTGTCTACTATGTGTCCTACTATGGGACTTTCTCTAAGAATGGCTCTACACCTCGGAGAAGCTTGACACTCTACTCTCATGTGGCACTACCTTCTCATATAGGTCTCAATAATACTACATCCCCATGCTAGACCTCACCAACTCTTGAGCCAAATTTGCAATCGATCCACTACAAGTAGCTACCAAATCTAACATATGTTGATCTATCTACAAGCAGCTAATCACTGATGGATCTTGCTCTATCTAGAGGGCTCCCACCTCTGCCTCTAAGGCATGCACTTTGGCCTTTGATGCATTGAGTCATGCCTATAGATCCTATAATCTCTAGTCCACTGATCTTTTCTCACCTCAAATAGGAATCTCCTCCATCCCAACCTCCACATCATCCCCCATCACTATCCTCTCTCTGAGGACCCACTCTGCCTCACCCATATCCTCCTCTGCTCATCTCTCCTCCTCCTCTTGGTGCTCCTCCCCAACCACCTCCTCCATCTCAACATCATGTTGACCCACCTCAAAAAGTGGCATGTCCTCTTGTTGATCCTCCTCTTCTGCCTCCTCCTCCCATCTCTCCTCCTCTTATAACTCCCTCTCCTCCTCACCCTCCCCTCAGATAGGGGATAATGGTCTCCGTTGCTGTCTCCCTATCCTCCCCATCGTATCGTGGTTTCCTCCTCTCTCACCCCTTCCATATCCTCTATCATCTCCTCTCCTTCCATCTCCTCTCCCTCCACCTCCTCTCCCTCTATCACACCTCCCTTCATCTCCCCTCCATCCTTTGTCTCCTCTCTAGCCTCATGGTCCCCTACCCCAGTGCTCTACTAGTGTTGGATAATCCGAATCTATATGTGGAATTGACCTATGTGTGCCCCATCATGTATCATACTCTATTTTAATCCCCAGATTTGCTAGACCTCCTCGCTAAGCCCACTGCACTGGTTGTAGTGCATCTATCCATTGCTCAGTTATCACTATAGGAATCATTGGCCCCCATGGTTGTACCTCGCATGAGGAGAATGTGAACTATGTTATCCCCATAGGAACATCTTGAACCTCTCCAAACTACCTCCTAACTTGCTCTGTGAAGTACATCTCAATGATATGCTGAGACTAGACTATATGCCCAATCAAATATCTTATCTATCTACACCATGGTAAATGTTGGTCCTCATCTAGCCACTATGCACAATCTCTATAAGGCCTCCATATGAAGTTGGATAGTGTTTCAATCCCATGTCTCTAATAACCTATATCTCCAACATGGTTTTGTGTCACAACGCCTCCATACATATACACATATGGCATACCAACTCCTAACTTCCTAACAATAGGAGGCCAAAACACAACAATGTGCTCCCATGCCCACACCATCAATAACGTAACTACATAGCTCATTGAGTGACCCTCCCAATAGGAAATATTATGTAGTTGGAAGTAGAGCATCACTAGTAGGCATGGCCCGCCCCCATGCATAGACTGTCTGATCCTGTAACATCCCAACCAACATCTCACCCCATTTGACTGGAAACCCATGTCCTAAGTAGTTTGGAATCACTATCCCAAAAATAACTATGCATAAAATAAAATCCCACCACTCATATCACTCTGCAATACACTCCCACTTGATCTCATAACTCTCCACACTGATATCTTTGATATCCTCATATACAAAGTAATCCAAGATGGCTTGATATCCTCGCTCGGGGTCATACCTCACCCTCTCTCCCTAGATAGACAGTCCCGAAATTTGGTACAGTCCTCTAATGTCATTATGGCCTCTCTTGTTAGGAGGTGGAATGAGCAGGTCTCCGAGTGCCACCTCTTTGCAAGTGCAGTTAGCATCCCTCTATTTGTCGTAGTAATGGGCATATAGGTCACATGGTACAATCCTAAGTGCCACAGCTGGCGCTTTTCAGTGCTACTCAAGTGCTCTCATAGTTTAAAGGTAGAAAGTCAAAACTCCCTAGTATAAATAGGTGCAAGTACAACCTATGGTCACAAAATCCAAAGAATGACATCAAGCTAAAACACTAGTCAAACCTATTAGACTCAAATTGCACATGAAATTTAATTCTAAACTGGGGAAATTTTTCAAATAGGAAATTATGTCGCCCAATCATTCAGTTGCATCACACAACCTCAATTGTGTCATAATACATACATCTACATGTCCAAAAATCAATTGCATCGCATGCCTCAGCAATTGCAACACCTAAATCAATTACAGAAATTACCTAAACTCTTGTGTCATATGTGAGCATATGCGACTCATGAATTTCACATGCATCTTATTCCTAATCATTTGCATCATAGTTTAGTGATTGTTTTGGTTTAGACAACTATTGTAGTTTTCTAGCATTTGAGACACACCACAATTGACCCTAAGACCTACCATAGGTGTTACCTTGCAGTTGTAGTGAATTGTGAGCAATTGTGTCACTCATGATAGTAGTTGTGGTGAACTACGTTCACCGCAACTAACTACTAAATTTTTCTATGTCCTAGAAATGCATGAAAATAAAAATTGACAAAGTGGGAAAAAAGGTACTTACTAGGTCTCTTGCACAATCTGATCATCAAAAGGTACAAATGCGATACCCATGGTGATCAACATGTGCAACAAGTGACATGTTGGCATCTAGGTTCTCTCAGAGCTCCTCAATTTCCAATGTCAAAATGCACAAATGAGGAATTTTACCCTTTAATTTCTATTTATAGCCATCCAAATTTTAGGATTTTCTTAGGGTTCGCATTGGCTACACTACCTAGAGAGCTTGAAACCTATTATCATCACCCCCAATGTCCTAAAATTCATATCTTTTGTCACTAGTGCATTGTTGGCTATTAATTTGACTTATTGGAACAATTTCCAAATTTTTTCTGAGGGGGCATAGGTCCACGCTACTTTCAGCAAGGCATATTTTGATTGATTTTCTTTGATACAACATGATAAACGATATTATATCAAAGAGGGGAAAAATGTAGATACTAAAAAATTGTCCTAGGCCTGCAACTTTATTAAATCCCCTTTCATACTTAATAATAATTATTTATTTATTGTCTATTGTCATCATTATCCTATTAATTAATTAATTAAGTCATTTCTATCATTTAATTTCATCTTTTGATTAATTAAATTTTATTTTATTACACCACTAATGGTCATGTCTCCTATAATTAAATAAATAATCCTAATTATTTAATTATTCATTTATCATTTTCTTCCACAGTCAAATAAATATTATTTAATTAATTGACTTTCTAAATTAACTTTCCCTCTCACATTTTGAATTAAATTACTATCTAATTTGAAAATCCAATTTTCTTTTTGCCTCTATAATTAAATAATGTTGCCATTATTTAACTATTCAAACTAAACGACCTTTTGGAATTATTTAGTTCATCTCTCTGTCTTATTCTTATCCTATCATGTCTCATTTAATTTCAGTGATTGATTGAAATTTAAATCATTCAATCTCGATTGTTCATTCATATTTTTCTTTTCTATTAAAGATGCATGTCACTATCATTTTGATATCTTAGAAACCAAAAGAATTAGGCTGAGACAATTATCTTCATTTTTTTTGTAGCATAGACTTATGTAGGCAATTATTGTAATTTATTTGAGGGCATTAATCATTTAGAATAAAAATGGAGAAGGATAATGGAGGTAATGCAATGAAGGAATGAAGGTTATGGTAACATCATTTATTGTTATTTTGTATTTATGAAATTTTTTGTTCTTCATTATTAGATTAGGAATTAAAGGTTTATTTGCTGCATTTAATGATCTAGCCTCAAATATTATTGATCACAAGCTCAAAGTCTTGCACTGTTCTATTGATGAATTATTTTACCCACATATTGACAACCTTGGCCTTGTGAGAAAAAAATATTCTAGGAAATGGAGTAGTTATTTTGAGACCTAAAAAATGGTTTCAATCTTCCACTAATGTAGATAATCTTAACAATTTATTCAATTCCTAAATTTACACCTACTACATATTCTTCATTAATATGCTTACTTCTAGTTTATAATAATTATCAATATCAAAAATTATTTCTAAAGAAAAAGGCCTCTTGGAATTGTATTTTTTTAATCTAATTGATTTCATTTCCAAAGAGAGTCTTCTTAGCTTCTTTATCTTTCTCTATCATGGGCTTCCAATCAATCTATTGGTTCTCAAAATGGTCCATGTAATTTGTAAACTAAAATGTATACTAATCATCATTGAATACCTTCCATTTGTAAATATTTCCTAGAATACTAGGTCTAGTAGGACTTTCAACATCATACATGCATTGAGGGGAAGCAAGGTAAGCATTGAATCTTGAGGCTAATATAATAAGGTCATCATTCATTACATTGTTATCGCTTTAAACATAATCGATTTTGAGTGTATCAAATACTTCAATACTATAGTCATAGTTTATTCTTATACATTCTTAATCTTTTTCCTTTTGCATAACACATGACTCTAATTTGAGACACAAAAAGTTTTGAATCACCATGTTCTTTGATGTATTTGATCCCATATTTGGATGCAACATTTAAACCAAGATAAAATACTCATATATTTCCACATTATTAGTGAATTAAAAGTTCAACCTAAATGTGAAATTATAGTATTTTTCCTTGGGGACACTTATATAAAATTATTGTGTCATTACCCTCTCTTGAGCATGCACTATAAAAATTCATATTTCAAATATTATCATCTCTTGGATAGTGAACTAGGGAAGCTAAATCAAGATCATCCTTTTTCTCACATTAATAATTATAGTAACCCACAAGATAATCAAGTTCCACATAAAATTAGAAAACTTGATTCTCTACCTCATTTGAATTCTCTAAAATATTAAGCATTTTCTTCTCTACATGTAATTGGAATTATTTTTCATGTAGCAAAGTATGGTATCATAAGAAAAATCCATCTAAATACTACCACCAATTGAAGTGGCCCACTTTTTAGAAAATAGCATACTCCTATTAGCTGGACAATCAAATATGAATTGATATCTATTAATTTTTTTACCTGGGTATGTAACACTTGCACCTCAACATCATTTACTACCCCAATTACATGAAAACTGCACAAGAATCCAAGGAAAAAAACTTTCCATATAAGACTTTGACACTTGCATGCCTCGCTGATTCATGACTTCCAATGGCATCACATTATTGGATACCCCAAAATCTAACATACAATTATGTACCAATCATAAATTAATGAATGGAGGTGTGTAAAATAGGCTAAAAATTTGTTTATTACCTATAGACATACTCCCCAAGTAAATATCAAGTCTGTCTTGCACATTAATTTTATCTTCCCTACTTTTGAGAATGACTATAGATTCATTTTGTTAATAATATTTTTTTCCCAATATTGATATAAAGTAATTCCCTCTCCTTATGTTTATGAATCATCAACAACTCCCTAGCTAGCACTTGATTTTTTAACTAAATCAAAGCTTGGTCCATGTTAATTGGCTATTATATAGGTAAAGAAGTGGAGAGTGGAACAATAAAATAATTAATAAAGAGATGAACGACATTACCTAGCCACTAACAAAAATTATCTTTGTGCTATTTTTTTTTCCAACTACTTCTTGCTTCTCATTTTTTTTTTTCATTGATTGACTTCAATTAAGCAGTATCTCCAATAGCTTTTAAATTTTCAAAATTACTAGTTGAGCCATCAACCCTCTTCTACCTAGGATATTTCCTCTATATGGCTACATCTATAATATGCATCATCTTCCCAGGTGGTGACCTCCTTATAGTCCTGTTTGCATCTCTATTTGCACTAATTTATTTTTTCTTTCTTTTGTTCATTTATGTGGTTGGCATATCTTAGACAACCACACCTCTAGCTTGATTTATGGCACCTATTTTTTTCTATTTATCAATTGGTTATCACTTTGGACCTGAATGATAGGCATATTAGTGACAACTCTAATATATTTATTAGATAACTTTTCTCTCTTATATCTTTGTCTTGTTTTCTCATTGAGCCGATTGAAGCATTTGTCTAGTAATTCATATGGAGCACCATAGCTATCATGATTATATTGAAATGACTCCCCAGCCTAATATACATCCAAGTAATTGGAATTGGAACCCTCATAACACTTGGATGCACCTTCATCTTCTTGAAATTCTTGTCTTCTTCAAGTGTTGTAGCAACAACACACTTTGACTGATCATGAGGAAAATTACATATGTCACATCATAATGAATCTTGCTAAATATTCACATGATCCTTCCTCAAGGGTTCATTGGTTTTTTTCTCTTGTTATCCTTTGTTTGTATTGCTTGGTACCACCTATCTATTAGTAGATCTAGGTATTTTAGACCAATCATAATTATAAGGCCTATTATGCAATCTTTTACCTTTATTGAAGTGTGTGGCAATAGTGTTAGAAGACATACATTTCTCATTCTTTATAAATTTGTATGAGATATCCTTTATGGATCCCATTAACTTGTCCAATTTTCCCTCAATAGTTATTTGGCTTACTCAAAGTTATTGTATTTAGTTTATGAAGTTTCACATCATCCCTCTTAATTTCTTCACTAGATTCCCTCATGTTATGTTCTATATTGGTAGCCATGACATAATCATCCCTCAATGTTTGATGATTCTTCTCCCATAAGCCATAACCCAATTTTGAATCAAATAATCAACAATAAAGAACAAGGCACATAGGCTTATTTGATCTTACAGGGGATTCACTAGTACAACATTTTCATGATAAACCTATCATTGAAATAAATGAAAAATTCATTAAGCCCTTTTCTAATATTTTTTCTCATAGTTCACAAACTTTGAATCCGCTTGTCCTTCATATTTTAGTCTAAAAAACATCATAAGTTCTCATCCCATGAATCTATGTTGCTATCTAGAAGACTTTTGCACCATTATTTTGTACTCTCTTCTACTGATGTTGCATAAAGGGCTTCATCATGGCATTCATCTTCTATTTCATATTTATTCATTTTATTAGCATTTATCTCTTTTCCAAACATACCAAAACCATGCCTAAATATTCCAATATTAGTTTTGGATAAAATTAGTGGCTAAATTATGTGATGAATATTGATTATAATATTTTTAATGTATCTCTCATGTATTTGAGGTACCTAATCTTTCAATAATTGGAGAATTACATGGAGATGATATGCTTGAATTCTCAACCTTCCATTTCTCTCATCACCTTCTTGCATCAAAGGAAGAAACATTGGGCATTTCTTATCATTTTAATCACTAATCTCTTTTCATTATTTTATCTTATGAGATTAAATTTTGTATCTTCCTTGACTAATTTGCCACTCCTTGAAAGGAGAAAATAATCCATATAAGTAAATTTTGATTATATTAACCAAGTACCAATACTTTCCTAGCTGCATAATGGTTATTCATTAACATGGGTATTCAATGTGAGTCTTGATTTAACTATCTCTGACAACAACACTAATTTTTTAGTGATATGAGCTACAAATGAAAAATCCCTAAGATTTGAAAATTTCCCAAATTCTAGGGGTGTCAATCTTGATAAGATTACCATAAAACTATATGTATATTAGGCAACCTAGGACCAATTTTTGAGGTGGATAAGACCTCATTCACTTTTTTCTTTGCAAGACCAAGGGTGGTTTACTTGAGGTGTTGAATTTAATATTTAAATTATGATTAAAAACTTCCTTACTATAAAATATACCCTATGTACGATGTATCTCAATACAATGAGTCACAATATAATTATGTGCTAGTTTGGAAATTTAAGGTTTAACACCTTATTAAAAAATTATCTACTATATAAATGTCTAAGAATGTGTTTACAATAACCCTTTATGTTGTTATTTACATTCAAACTTGGCAGTTAGAACAAACAGATAAATAAAACTCTAAAGATGTTTAAGTTGATGCATTTCAAGTGTGTTGAGGATGATGTGGAGAGAAATATAGTCATATATTGATGCCTTTATCCATTGGGAAATAGAATTTCTAAATCTAATAAAACATGTCAAAAAACTAGGGTAATGTCTTAATCAAGATACCACGAAAAACTATACCTTTAAGAATACACAAGCAAGATCAGATCTACAAATACATAGAAAAATAATAAATGGTTGTAGAATTTATTAAGTTAGTATACTTATAATCTATGGATATTCCCATATAATTCCTTTATTATGATAAGAAGATACCTTACAAAATCTTTGTAAGGATTTTATATACTTTTTTGTTGAAAAACTAGACAATGTATATCAAGAAATACTTGCTATACACAAGAAGATGCTAAAATAAGTATGATTCTACCCTTAATAATTTAATATTCAAGGTTTAAAATATTTTATTATAGATTTGGGATAACATTAGATCATTACAATACAAAATCAGACAACCCATAGCTAGAAATTGAAACCCCAAGGCTTCCTCTATATATCTCTCTTATGTTGATTTTGTAAATCATCTCTTATGATATCCTCTAATATTTCTTCCCTCAAAATAGAAACTAAGGTAGATATACTTATGGTAAGGGCGTGAAAAATGTTAGAAAGACATTCTACATAAGAAGCTATAGCTACGAGGTCCTCCAATTCCTATATCACACATGTCCCCTACAATCATGCCTCTAATGCTTGCCATATTTTCTTATTGATGATTCATGGGTTTGAGTGTGTTATTGTTTGAGATCACCAATGAAATATGTTCAAATCACATCCTAAAGGTGTGAATTTGATAAAAAAATAGGTCTACATATCATAAATGAACTACAGGCATCATAATCATCCTCAATCCTTGCTAAAAATGTATTTAATACTCCCTTGTAGCTTCCTTGAATTGATATTTGGTGGTTGTAGGTGTTGGTGAGAATTAATGGCATTTTCTAGTCAAAATCCCACCTTTTGGAGTTTTTCAATAGAGTATTAGGATTGAGCTTACCTTCTTGCAAAAATAAATAATATTAAATTAGTGGCAACCTCAACGAGCCTTACTATTTACCTTTTACAATTGTTGAGTGTTGGGATTACCATTAACCACATATTGAAGGAGGTGAAAAGGGAGAGGGATAATGAAAGTGTAATTTATAATTGAGGGAGAAGATTTGGGGATCACACCTTGTGCCTACGTCAATGCTTATTGATTGAGAAAAAAAAAATGTATCTCTAAAGCCATGATAAGGCATTGAGCCATCAAACATCGAGCTTCAAAAATTCAATGTAACATTGTCCTTTGGAAGGGAAAAAGAGAAAATTTGATGTTAAGACAATGTAAACTTGATGGAAATTGAGCATTGAGCCTCCTTCATATTACATTCCAAGAAGGGATGAGGGGAAATGAAAAGTTGCAAGTTCGAATCACAAAGGAATTAGAAGAATTTTAAAAAAAGGGGGAAGGGAGGCATCAAGTATTAAGGACAACTCTTAATGGATGAAATACAAGTACGAGGGAAGAGAAAAAACTGAAGTTCAATGAATGACTTAGGATAATTTGGAATGAGCTGCGGGAATGAGTAAGATGTTAGGGGTTGGAAAGGACTCATACCATATGCCAAGATGGGATTGGGGGAAGAATATTTATAAAAAATTGATAAATAAAGACTTTGGAATTTAACAAAGGGTGTTCATTGAGAATTTTGGAGGCAAAGGGAAGCATGCCAAGGAATTATGAAGGTATGAAAGATGATGACACCTCAAAAGTTTGAAAGACTTAGGAATTAGGCTATTTTATAAAGTGAACTTTAGGTGTTAGGGAGACTTTAAAATAAATACCAAAGAGGTAAAAGAGAAAGGAAAACCTTGAAGACCCAAAATTTTAACAAATCAAGACTTAAATGATTTTACAAAGGGATAAACATGGAGATAGGGTTGATAAAGAAACCATGGTGGTAGAAGGAACATTGAAAATTTGATAGCTTGACAACACAAACACTTAGTCAATTTTAGATATTGTAGCTTAGGTTTTTACTAAGGCATGAACATGTGGGATAGATACTATAGCCAAAGGTACAAATCATACAAGATTTTCCGTTTGGGATTCCTCAAATTAATTAAAAATATTAGGCAAGTGAAAGCAAAAGGAAGAATAGAAAAAGAAGCAAGGAAAAATGAGACTTCACATAAATGGGGTGTCAAAAAAAAAAAATTCCTTCCCCATTAATTAATTTTTAAATTTTACACAATAGAAAGGAGAAAATCCAAAAATAAATATCAATATTCTACTCATTAATAGTGGAGAGAACTATTGGACTATTACTCATCATATGAGCATTTTTTTAAATTTAAACTTAGTCAAAATTATTAATAAGCTAAAATACTCTAGAACTCGGCCCATCATCTTAAAATTAAGTACATAATACTTTATAGGTTATTTCCTTGTAGCTATAAATAAGAAAAAATAAAATATATATGGCTTGAGAAATTAAGATTCTAAAGTATTAAGAATAAGAAAATATTTATTTTTTATTACAAAATTATTGAATTTTAATAATCATCATATAAGTAATTACAAATCATTGGCTTTCTACCAATTGAAATTATGGATTATGCTGAAAATGTATTTAAGAATGTTATAATGAATCAAATAATTAGTTAGATCCAAGAAATAATATCACATAATACTATCATAAGTATGAATAGGAAAAAAAAACTTTCAATAATAGAAATTCTTGGATAAGAAAATCCCAGTGGAGAGCTTAGGGTGATAGATCTAGATGTTGAAATGATTACATAGAGTAAAAAGGTTGAGTAATTATTTTTTAAATATAATTGACTATTCTATTTTTTTATTAAACATATGAAATGGAGTTTTCTTATTAAGAAGTTTTGGAATGTGATAGTCATTGACCATTCTATTTACAATAATATATTTTTCCAAATAGTCAAACCTTACATAATCAAGATTATAAAGTATCATTTTTAAAAAAATATTAAATCTTAGAATTAACAAATTAAAAAAAAAGAAAAGAAAAGAGTTTTCCAATTTTTACATCTTTATCAGTCTTACTATAATTTGATGAAATATTTTATTTTTTAAATATTATCTTGACATGTTTGGTGTCAATAAATTATAGATTTTAAAATTATTATTTTATTTTATTTAAAATTGCAATAAAGAATAAAAAAAAAGGAAAGGTCCTTTTTAAGTCCACGATACCATGAGTATATGGGACTCCTCATACTCCCCCAAATATGGGGGAGGCACTTAACTCGTGCTCCACAATACGAGGTGTACATAAACCATATTCTACCCCTAACCCTAACCATAATTCTCACACTAACTATGACCATAAACCTAACCTTAACACTAAACCCTAACCCTAACCATGATATAAACCCTAATCCTAAATGTTAACTCTAATCATAACCCTAAATATTAATCTATATATTATATGCCGAGAGATTTCATTTTCAACGGGTATTTTTTAAATTAAAAAAAGCAAAAAAGTAAAAAAAATATAATATATATAGATTAATATATTAAGGTAGATAAGTTAGTTTATTTACAATTGCAATAAAAAATAGAACATAATGACATACATGTGTAAATAATATATCTTATCTTTTCTTTTAAGATTAATAACCATTTACATGCAAAAATATTAATATTGAACAATAAATATAATATTAATAATGTTATTCAATAATAAAAATAGCTCTTAGTAAAATATAAAGTAAATAAATTAAAGTAAAAATTCAAAAATAAAATTTAAAAAAAAAACTTTTTAGAATAATTATGAAGTATAAAGAATTTTTAATTAGAAAGTCTACCATACAAATTATCCAATGTCAATGACAAGAACACATAAATTCTACTGAAATTACAATCCACTATAAACATTGAATAACAAATTGTTGGGACCATTAATATTAATCATTCAATTTTAAGAGTTTCATTTGTAGCAGTAAAACTTTTTTCACTGCCCTATAAATAAGATTGTAGGTCTTTATTTGTGAATAACAAATATATATCGTTCTGTTCAGCTTTTCCAATTCTGACTTGACACTGGTATCTGCGCAGGCAATTATGTGAAACTAATGCTTGTGATTTGAAGAGAAGATATTTCCAACACAAACTTTAAAAACGGACAGTGTAAAAGGAATCGCGTATTAGAGAAAAACAAATTTGTACGCAGCAGTAGCAGTGAACCCTGTCACCGTGAAATTGTTTAAACATGGAAGCACAGAAGAATATGGCAGGGCAATAAAACATAGAATAGTCTCTTAACAAGGCATGGTGTCTATGTTAAAATAAATAGCAAAGGGTACGACTGTTTTGACATCAACGTTGCCACGGTTCAAAGTCTCAAGGAAAACATAGTCTTCCGAAAATAGCGATCGAACACCAAAGACGGAACATGTTTGAAGGTGGAGAGGAGCAGTTTTAATGAATTTGTCAAGCAACGCTCGTCTGCCTTGATCGAATCTTGGGCTACGCCGGTTGAATATTATCCTCACATGCTCTACTTCTCTCGGCAACGCATCCCATGCATTTAGGTCAACAACCTTCTCAAACTCCTCCTCCGGCACACCATTCAACAGCACCACAACGGGAGCGCGATGGAGTTCTCTCAGCAGGGAAAAAGCACCTACAAAAACAGGACCCACAGTTTCGCGCTTGTCCCTGAAATTGCGAAGAAAGCCGAGAGTTTGGATTGTGGGCATGGCCTTCACCAATTCCATATACTCTTTCATGCACCCTCTTCCATCAAAGTTCACTTGTGCCGCAGTGATTTTGGGTAGTTTTGATCCTATAATTCTCAGCTCTGCTTCACCCATCCTACGCTTCTGCTCTGTGAGGTCATGCCATCCACAAAAGTAAAAGAACGCAAACTCTAATTCCAGTGGGGAGGTCAGCGTTCCATACGCGCTCAGCTGCTGATCAATGCCCGATATGAAGTGGAATCTGGCATGCTTGAGGCGGGGGCAGGCCTGAAGAAAGGCCGCTTGGACATGTGGCGGGTTGTACAGTAGGGAATCGGGCCAATAATATTCCAGCCAGGGGCAGTTCCTCCCCACAATGTCTAAAGTCAACAAGGCGTCGTGCTCTCCTCCTCTCGGATACTGCCGTTCCGAGTCCACTTCCAGCCATTGCAGCTGCTGCTGAGATGAAAGAAACTTGTGGAGGAAGTAACCATGCGCAAGGATGTCCACCACGCGCGGTGTGCCCGCATAGAGGTCGATTTCCTGGTGGGTGGAAAAGGAAAAGTATCCCAAAATGGCGTTCACTGTTTCCTCGTCGTATTTGTGATGGCGGTGAACGTCATAGCAGAAAAAGAGGCTCACGAGGCGGCTGCGGGAGAAGTGGGTGATGAGGCGGTTGCAGATGGATGGTGTCACGCTTTTGAAACATGACATGTCCACCCTACGATGCTGCTCGTATAAATCTTTGGCCTTGGATGCGACACCCTGCAACACAACATAAAGTTTGCAACATCTTTCAGAGATAGTTTTTCTCCTATTTCAATTATTATCTCATTCGGAAGCTCTGGCAACTTCATATAAGTACGCCTTGACCTTCTCCTACCTTCTCTGAATTCGCTCATCCTGCACAAAACCTGAATAAAATCATTCATGTTGATTTCAAGCTTCACCAATTTACGAAATTTACAATTTAAAATTGAGAGAACGTCTGCAGAGCAAGTCTTAATTCAGGGGAACTTAAACAGCACACATTAAGCGTCGTGTGAGCCCTTCTTTATAGAAATTTATATTATAATATTAAATATATATTGATTGTTAAATAGCTGCCCCATACATATATATATAATTTACAGTGTTCGAGTCAACAGCCTTATGCCATCCCAATACATACATTTCCTGTACCTGGCTTTCTCCATTTACTTCTATGCCCACTCTTACTATCCACAAAAGTTACAATTGTAGACTGGCCAGACTGGCGCCAGACTAGCAGACCCATATTTCGCACATTTTGATTACAAACCAAAAATCACAAAGGAAACTTCACCGGCTACCTAGGGTTTTCATTAACATTTATGTAATAAAAATAAAAATATAATTAATGATAATAAATTTCTACAATCTATATTGCTGTGTGAATCTGTTTCTACATTTGATTGTGTTGAAGCTTTTTTCATTAAAAAAAAGTGTCATTAAAAATATAATCTAAAATATAAATATATAATATTTTATATAAATATATGATTTGATCGTTTAAGGAAAACAAAAACAGTTGATTGCATTAAAAAAAGATGTTACATATCCTAATTAACAAAAATGGAGGAGAAGCAAAGTTGCAATTAAGGGGGGCTCACACTAAGCATCAACGTTTAGTGTATGTTGTTTAAGCCCACCCTTAATTTAGGGTTTTTTCTATTTCTTAGAACAATGTTTTTTGAATATATATCAGTAAATAGAGTACATTTAATCTATGGAAAGAGAGAGAGTGCTTACTGCCAGATGACCACCCTTAATTTAGGACTTTTCCTATTTCTTAGAACAATGGTTTTAGAATATATATTAGTAAATAGAGTACATCTAATCCATTGAAAAGAGAGATTGCTTACCTACTAGATGATTCAGTTCTTGAAATTTGACTAGGTTTAACACTTGTTACTTGCCTGATGCTTTATTTTCCAGCATGAGAATGATCACAAACTATAGAATTAGGATAAAATTCAGGTGAAAGGCATGAATCAATAGTATCAACCACCAAATACATAAAACTTAAACTCTAAATATCATAATTCAACAATGAAGCACAAATGAACATAGAAACATAAAATAACAAAGCAGTAATACCATAATTCCTATGCCATGGTTGAATCACCTTCATTCCTCTTCTCCATTTTGCTTTATATGCAAGCTTTCCCTCATATTTGTAGTATGCAAGAATATCAAATATAGTACTTACAATTTATCAATTAGTGTCAAAATGAAAGAGATAGGTCTCTTTTATAGAAAACCAAATTTCAATGAAGGGCCAAGATTAAATGATGGAAATCAATGGATGAGATTTCTTTGAGAAGCAAGGAAATAGGGTTAGAGCTAAAATAGGGTTTAGTTAAGGATGGGCACTGGAGATTAAAAGTTAATAAAATCTTATCAAGGTTGAGATGAGAGATAAGATTTGGCACATATAAAGAGGTGGTTGGAATAAATTAAATGGCATGAGGAAAATTCACCCTATTCATTGCTACAAAAAATTAATGGAAAACTTGTAATGTGATGAATGGGGTGGTGAATTGAACCAACTTAATGTGATGAATGTGGAGGTGAAATGATTTTCCTAGATCCAAATTAAATAATTATAATTATAAAACTATTTAATTTAGACTAGTCTCGCTCTAGCTGCCTCAAGTACCTTGCGGGGACACCCTGCAGTATCAAAAAAAAAAATTAATTAATTTAGGAAGGATAGTGAATAATTAAATAATAAAAACAATTATTTAATTATAGAAGAAGAGAGAAAAGTTGACTTTTTAGTTAAAATAATTAAAAACAATTATTTAATTAGAAAGTAGAGGAAAAAAAATAGTAAATAATTACTAGTGGAGGGGTACTGCCAAAAAGTTATAGAATAGTTTTTTTTTAATTAATTGTGTTTAATAAATTCAAAACTGTTTGGTAAGACTATAATAGGTATGAGAGGGAAATTATAATGGTAAATGCAAGTTTTACTCCATAGTGTATGAGAAAGTGCACAAGAAGCCTATGCCTATAATGAATCCATTATTTATGTGTTTTCTAAAATTATGAAGTATGACTTTTTTTTCATTTATCTAATTCAATTTCTTTTATTATGAATTGAAGAAAGATAGGGCGTATCTCAAAAATATTAATTAAAATTAGGGGGAAAACTTATAAGTCCATGTCAATTTTTATAATTGGAGACAAAAATGAATCTTTTACCTTTGATTGAAATCACCCCATTGGTTTTCATTCAAATGGTAGAATTAGGAAATTTCTCTTACAAAAAGGTCAACCTCTTGTATAAAAATGATATAAAGACTTCTAATTATAACTATAATTTATATGGGTTGTGTGATGATAATTTCATGCATACTATCAAGGATAATGGTTTCTTGATTATGGATAATGATTCAAACAACACTAAAGGTTGGCATAACCTTATCAAATATTTGCAAAGAAAATTCAAAAATTAAAATTAAAATTGAAGGAACAAAACACTCACATGATTTATAAATTGAAACAAATTAAAAAATCTCCTAAAATATTTGTATACATTCAAGAAAAACCCAATTTGAACCATGGTTACCCCACATAGTCTTCAAGGGGCCCATAATCTTATGAAAGATTTACAAAAAAAAAAAAAAAAATTCTCATAGAATAAAAAATAAAACTACTAGCATATATATAATAACGCATATATCCTTCTGAAGCGTCTATTGCACTTTTATGTGACTAAAAAATTAGACACCTCAAGAAGGATATCTCTCAAGTTTTTATATATATTATTAATAATAATATATATATGCTAGCATTGGCAACACGAGATGAAAGACAAAATTATTAAGGTTAGGGTTAGGGTTAGAGTTAGGGTTAGTGTTGGAATTAGACTTTGAGTTTAGGGTTAGGGTTATAATTAGAGATATAATATGGGTGAGGGTTAGGGCTAAGGTTTGAATTAGAGTTATGGTTAAGGATAAAATTATAGTTAGGGTTGGGGATGAGGTTAGGGTTAGAATTAAAATGAGTGTTAAAATTAGGTTTAGATTTGGGGTGAGGATTATTATTAGGATTAGAGTTAGGGTTAGGATTATGATTATGATTAAAGTTACGGGTAGGGTAAGGGTTAGGGTTAGAATTAGGATTATGGCTTGGTTTAGATTTAGGATTATGATTACGATTAAGGTTACAGGTAGGGTTAGGGTTAGGGCTATAGTTAGGAGTTAGGTTTATAGTTATGATTAGGGTTTTCTTTACAATTAGAGATAGAATCAGAATTAGTATAGAATTAGGGTTGGGGTTATAGTTCAGATTAAGGTTTACTTTGCAATTAGAGATAGAATTAGAATTAGGGTTAGGTTTCACATCAAGGTTATAATTAGGGTCATAGGGTCGGGGTTATAATTAGACGTAAGCTTTATTATATAACTATACATACATTAATTTAGATATTTCTTTTTCAAAGATTTTAAATATTTTTAAATTTTAAGTATATTAAAATATAAACTTTTAAATTTAGGAAAATTCCAACACACTTAATTTTCTATGTTTTATTAATAACTAGTTAAGATCTTGTGGTGCCTATAGTTTCCGGAAGGAACTAAAAATTTGTTTAATTATGTAAAAAGAAAATTAATGTGAAGAAT
This sequence comes from Sequoia sempervirens, assembly GCA_007258455.2. NCBI lineage: Eukaryota > Viridiplantae > Streptophyta > Pinopsida > Cupressales > Cupressaceae > Sequoia > Sequoia sempervirens. The sequence goes on from VDFB02129332.1 coordinate 25,045, forward strand.
AGTATTTGCACACTTGCATTTGCGAGCATAAAAACAACACAATCCATTCAACTAGAACTCAGGCTTATCAAATTACAAATGAAATTCATTAATTTAATCTATCTTACATATTTTAGAAGCAAAGGAGAAGTGGAATTTCCTAGTACTAATAAAAAAGTAAATAATAAAAGAATAAAATTGTTTAAATAAATACTAAAACAAAAAATTCTTTAAATAAATGATACAAATAAAATTATTAAATAATTTTAAAGTAAAATAATATAACATTTTATATTAATAAAAATAGTTATTTTAATTATAAAATAGTAAAAAATAAAAAAATGGTTTAAATAAATACTAAAACAAAACAATTCTTTAAATAAATAATACAAATAAAATTATTAAATAATTTTAATGTAAAATAAAATATTTTTTTTGAATAAAATAATTTTAAATAAATAAAATTAGTCAATATATTTATAATAATATTTTTCTTTTAAAAGTTGGGCCCATGTGCCATAGAGTGTTATAGTCTATGCTAGGAATGGCTAGATAGGGCATATGAGCCTCAACCAAATTTGGAGAAGATTAAGATGTTGGAGCTTTGCCGCCAAAAGGATACTCAAAGTACAGTAATAAATTTGAAGTGATATACTATTGGATGGGATGGCTCAACGATTTTTGGCAAGTCTTTAGGCATGTTAAATCCAACAGGGTGATCTAGACAAGGCTCTCTTAGCATTGGTAATCGCTCTCAATGAGCATATAAGTGTATGTGATCATTGTTGGCCTCGTACTATGCAGTGTGTGAATTAAATGGTGGAGGGATGTGGTTTCTCCAAATTCATCGTTAGTACTCAGATGATGTAACACACACAACCAACCATCAATGAAGATATGGAAATGAGTCTTATTTATTTGGCATTGTGGTTGGCATTTGCTAACAAAGCATGGATACTCTAATTAAATTGCAAAGATGTTTAGAAGGAGACAACTTTCACAAGGTACATTTCAGACTTGCACTTGAAGAAGATATGTTTAAACTAGGAAATTCTTTGTCTTGAAGCAGTTAAGATGGTGCTGGGGAGAAACTATTGTTTCTCGCGCAACTGCACTAAGGCCAATTTTGATATATCGTCCCACTTCCTTGCATCTTTACTAGATTTGAATGTGCCAAAGGTTAGATGCTTGCTATTGTTGCACTCAGTGTTCAAGAAGAAAATTTTGGTTGATGATTTAGACACGGTGGTGGTGGCCCTTCCTGGAGTGGGGATATCGTGGCCAGATGACATGGTGCACATGTTCCAACAGGGAGTCGAAGTCGACTGGTAGCCATTTATATTGAGGATGAATGACAATGAGCTTCAAAAACACTATAGTTGGGCCACACATGGCTACAAATTTCTCTTTCCAAGGCTGGGAGTGATAGAGGTAAGCAACATTGAATGGTGCATTGAATTTGCTGCTCTGGTTGGATCGGGTCGCTTCTATGGATAGGATAATCGAAGATGGGGGGCTAGAATTTTGTTTCTCTGCTTTTTGATGATGGAAGTTATACTATGAATGTAATAGGGGTTTTATGTGTAGTGGTGGATGGGCATTGTATGTACTTTTGCACTCTACGCCTGCCTATCTAAGGGCTAAAATGATGTAAAAAAGTTTTTCTTATATTAATATAATGCAACTTTGGCAGCATATTATGTATCAAAAAAAAAGTATTTTTCTTTTAAAAATTATGAAATATCTAGAAAATTTAAACAATCATAAAAATATATAAAATTATAATGAATAAAATATATAAAATATGTGGGAGGTTGGGTGGACGACCCTCCATGAGTGGCAGAGGCCACGTGGTGGCCGATGAGGTTTGTTTCGGTTGTTAGTGGCATTGGTGGCAGTGCCTCATTTCTTAGGGGTGGCGCCCTGAGTTGCCATATAGGTTATTTATTAGTGGTAGAGCTACCATGGGGTTTTTTCAAGGTGGAACCATTTTGGGGCACTCATTACTAGATATGGCATATTGTTTGGGTGGCGGTAGTAGAGTACGATTTCATGTGTTGATTATATTGTCTACAAATTTGTATGGGATTAATCGAGGAAGACGATGGCCTCCTTCGTGCGAGGCGTCATTACATTTACTCCTTCCTAGTTCAGTTCTGTTTAATGATGTCCGACCGGTTCGTTACAATTTAAAAGTATTGGTGGTGTTTGGAATTGTCATTGTTTTCTTGACTCTTGGCGAAGTATTGGAATTTTTTTGTGTTTTGTTAGTGAAGTTTTTGTTGAGTGTAGATTTGGGCACAAGGATGGTTGGAAGATCTTGATTCATAATTGAGGTGTTGACCGAGGGTTTAGTTTGGTTTGGAGTTGATATGCTGATTTCTCTGAGGGCCAAGAAGTGTTAAGCGACGTTCAGGGAAATAACTGACCAACGCCTGAAGAGAATTATGCTAAATATTGATGATTTGTTGGTCATGGTTGTTAAGATGGTCCTAGGTGATGGTCATTTGGCCAAAAATCAATTTGGTAGGGACAACACTTATGTCACCTCCATATTTATGGTGTCTCTTTTGGATAATTGGGTGTCAAAGATGGAGGCTAGGGTGCTATTGTAAAAAAAAATAGGAAGGAGTTACAGCTGGGTGTTGAAGAGGTGTTGAAAGTGGCCATTGTGGGGAAGGACATTCCTCGCCCAAGCGACTTGGAGTTGCTACAGACTTCAGATGATGTGGTGAAGCTATTTCCCTTTTGTTGGACTTAAAGGGCCCGACCCTCATGAGGCACAACATGTTCATTGCAACGGCCATGGAATACATGAAGAAATATTTTAGTCTCATGCCTGTGGATGATATTGGTAGCATTGTATGTGTATGCTACTAATGGGGTATGGTTGGAGGACGTGTTGGATATTGTAGTTTGGTTTACTGTGTCACTGGTTGGGTGTCCTGAAGTTGTGGTTTTTTTGGGGGTTGGTTTTTTTGGCCAGTTGCAATTGGCATTGGAGAAGAAATGGCTATTTTCCTACGTTAGTAGACATTTGTAATTTCCTTTTTCATTAATATAATACTAATCCTTACATATCAAATATATATATATATACATATATGTGTGTGTGTGTGTGTGTGTGTGTGTGTGTGTGTGTGTGTGTGGTCCCATTTGTTTCTATATACATGGACATAAAATAAAAGGATATCATCCATGAGATTGGAGGAGTATGCCATTATATTTATTAACAAACTAAAATTTTAAAGTTAAAATTAAAAACTTAAAAGTTTAAAGATTAATTAAATTAATAGTAAATCAAAATTTGTGAACTGTAGTTTGGTTAGTAACTTTCTTTGGAAGCATTGTATGGGTATGCTACTAATGGGGTATGGTTGGAGGACACGTTGGCTATTGTAGTTGGCTTTACTGTGTCAATGTGGCTATTTTCCTGCATTAGTAGACATTTGTAATTTCCTTTTTAATTAATATAATACTAATCTTTATGTATCATATATATATATATATATATATATATATATATATATATGTGTGTGTGTGTGTGTGTGTGTGTGTGTGTGTGTGTGTGTGTGTGTGTGTGTGTGTGTGTGTGTGTGTGTGTGTGTGTGTGTGTGTATGTATATATATACTCATTTGTTTCTATATACATGGACATAAAATAGAAGGATATCATCCATGAGATCTAAAATTTTAAAGTTAAAATTAAAAACTTAAAAGTTTAAAGATTAATTAAATTAACAGGAAATCAAAATTCATTATAATTTATTTACTATTTTTAATTTTAAAATTTAAATTTATTAATTTTAATATATATATTTTATTTTATTTTCTTATTTTGTGTTAAATTAATTTGAAAAATATTTTTAAAGATAAAAAAATGATTATGTTTGAATTTTTAGAATCATTCAATTCATTCCACCAAAAAAATACTTTCTTAAAATATTTATGAAATTGTTATCTATGTTTGTAGAATATATCCACACCTCAAGATATAAACCCTGAGACTCTCTAAATTATAACTATCATCTTCTCAAGTCATGCTACAAAGTTAACATATAGAAATATTAATAACCATGATATTTTATTATTATTAACTTCATATAGAATTTTCTATATATAACAAAAAGTAAAACATCCCCACCATATCTTCACTCATACTATCTATCCATGTGAGAGGAAGGGAAAATTACCTCATTCCTCTTTTTGGTAATCATGGCTACTATTTTAAAAACTCTATATGCAAGGAGGGGGGAAATTACACAGGCCCCTCCTCATCGTTTGAAACATTTATTACATTTTTTATCATGTTGGGAAGCAAAGGAGTGCATTCAATGTCATCCTCACACACATCACAACAACAATGCATATGCATGTTAAAATTGACATTACAAAATAATTTTATCTTTTTTCCTTTGACCAACTTTCTAATGGTTTGATGTAGTCTACAAATATTATCACTCGTCATGGAAATGACTTGATTTTCAACAAAAATACACCTCCACTTGATGTTTCACTTTTGATATATCATCATAAAATAAATATTTTCCTACATCCATTTATAATAAGTATACACAACTTAAACATTTTTTTCTTCACACTAATTAACTTAAGTATGAAAGATATTGTCTTCACACTAATTAATTTGGATCCAAAATAATATTAGAAATTGCTACCATAATTATCATGAAGGGAGAAACACCCACCTCCTTTACCCAAATAAATTTAAGCCACAACCTCAAATCTATGTTGACAGTCTCCTTTCTCCAAATAACATATGAATCTCCTAACATCTTCTCCCCTTCCACTCTTTCCTTCTCCCCATCCCCCTCCTACCTACTCTATATCTCCCACACTTCTTCATCTTTACCATTACTGAAGGAAGCTCAACCATTCTTCTAATTTTTAAATAAACAAAATAAAATAGTTTTTAAATAAATAAATCAACTTTTTATGTTAATAAAAATGATTATTCTAATAATAATAAAATAGACAATGAAAAATATATATTTTTTAAATAAACATTAAAACAAAACAATTATTTAAATAAATAATAAAAATAAAATTATTCAATATATTTATAATAATATATATTTCTTTTTACAGATTATACTAGAGAATTTAAATAGATCATAAAAATATACCAAAAATATTTATGTTTCTATATTCATGGGAATAAAATAGAAGGATACCATCCATGATATTCAAGAAACATGTTATTATATTTACTAAAAAAGGTCATCATTTTAAAGTTCAAATAAAAAGTTTAAAGTTTAATTAAATTAATAGTAAATCAAAATTGATTATAATTTATTTAGTATTTTTAATTTTAATATTTTAGATTTTGCTTTTTTTTTGTGCCAAAAATAATTTAAAAAATATTTGTAAAGATAAACAAATGTTAGAAAGTATTTGAATTCTTATAATCATTCAATTTGTTCCATAAAATAATTTACTTTCTTAAAACCCTCATGAAATTGAATAGATCCACACCTCAAGATATAAACCTCCAAGATCTCTAAATTATAACTATCATCTTCTTACTTTTCATGCTATAAAGTTAACATATAGAAATATTAATAACCATGATATTTCATTATTGTTAATTTTCATTTGGAATTTTCCATATATGACAAAAAAAAAAAAAAACCCCACCATATCTTCATTCATACTAATCTATCCATACAAGAAGAATGGAAAATTACCTCATCCCTCCCTCTAGCAATCATGGTTTCTATTTTTATAACTCTTTATGCAAGCAGAGGGGAAATTACATAGGCTTTCTAACCACTTAGAATACTGAGGGGGAGGGTGAATCAGTATTCTCTAAAACCACTTAAACATTTAAACATTAATTCCACATAGCATATTCAATTTTCAATAATAAATGAAAGAAATCATCAAAATCACATAACACATGGACACTATATTTTTACGTGGAAAACCCAAGAAGGAAAAAAGCCCAGTGAGGACTAGCTCACAATATATTATAACTGATTATAAGATATTACAAAAATGCTCACTACAAGTGGAATCACTGCCCATAGAATAAAGAAAAGATAGAAGAGAGTAGTGGCACACAACTGAGATTTGAATTGTTCCAATTGCATCTACAATATGCATGAACTATAGTTCCATTGAAGCTCAATACACAAACTTTACACACTTCATACTGATCTACTCTAACATTATGCTCTTCTCTGAAATCGCATCACATTCACACAATTTGCATCAACAATAATTTTAAATCCAATATCAACATCATCCAACACCTAAATTATCTTATACTTATATCCATTTCATCCCCAACATCAATTAGGTCGGCCTAATTAGATGTATCATACAAAATATAACTTGTCAGCTCAACATTTAATATTAAACACCTCATGCCTTAATAAAAAAATATGTAAAGAATTAAAATAACTTGTTGAGGTGGACCTATAATAGAACCCTTATAAAATATCAACACTTCTCAAAAATACATAGCACCCCAAAGATGCTAGGATGGCACTAGTGAAGATCTAACATCAAAGTTCACCAACTGATCAATCACAAATGGACACATGGACCTCCAACCTTCATGCCATTTGGAGCACAGACTCTACTAGAACTTGTAAACACTTCCAAAAATCTACAAGATGAGATACCATTCTACAATGAAGTGTGGACTGATTAAAACATACACCTTGTACTAGTAATCATACTCACTTGTAGACTCAACATTCTATCATTCATAACTTCTTCACTAGAGGATAAAACAATGTGAAAATATATATTTAGACTCCTCTATCATCCAAAAAAATTACATTAGAAGTGTAGAGTGAAATTCTTTAGTGAGGACTAATGCAGACCAAATTAATAGATGTCTTCTACATTGAAATTACCTATTTTGACACTTAGCCAATTTTCCACTTCGACTATCTGCAAGTTAGATCAAACTTTCTTGTAACTATGCACTAGATTAACATTTTTTTGTATGCTCTTGCTTCACCAATTGGTTTCCACATCGATCTTCATACCAAATCACAATGTTGATATTGATGACAACACTATATCTGCATACTGTACAACCCATGCTCATACTCATGCTCATGTTGCCAATAGACATATCAATGACAAAATATTTAATCTTTCAACAATATCCACTTTTTCATTGATGGAAACATGCCAAAATTTCTCTCCAAAAATATTCTCCCCCTTTTGACATTAAGGGAAAAGAGTGCATACATATGTTCTATTCTTTTCTCTCCCTTTGAAACATATCTTCTCCCCCTTGCATAACTAACATAATTTAGCATTTATTAGATTACATAGATACTCACATACTCATGTGATCCCTCTAATTGATATATACATGTATACAAGAGAGTAACAAACTAAAAAAATTGACTAATAACCCCTAAGAGTGTTATCCAACAAACTGGATCAAAATTTGCACTAGAAAATTTTCTCTTAACATCTACATATATACAGTGAAATTTGAGTATGAAATTTGAAATGCGTAATAGAAAAATAAATAAACACCATTAATCAGAAGAAGTATTTGACATTTGCAACTTCTCAAGGTGTGCTTGACTGTCTTTCTTGCCTTCTTCCCAACCTTTCTTGGCTAGGACAAGCATGTGGCTCTGAGTCTTGAACTCCATAAGAGGTCCTTCACCATCATCTAGAGTGTTGGGTACCATATTTAACTTCATTTTTTTTTTCACTCATCAGGGCACTAGAGATGGGTGTAGATTTTTCATTCACTAGATCCTTGAGATGTTCAAACTACACAATTATCTTCTCTTTTTGTACTTGTAGTTGGGTATGTGCAGGATCATCATGGAAAAAATAGGCACTTAAGTGGCAAAAAAATTAGAAAAATCAGAGTTAGGAAACTTGATGTAAAAATTTGAATAAGTTGTCTATATTATTTCAAAATATGTAAGAATAGAATTTGTAGAAAATTGAATGTAGTTTCTAAACTACTAGGTTTGTTTAAAAAATCTATTTGGTAAAAATTTGAAATTTCAATGTAGTAATTACTTAAATTTTAGGAAAAAATAAGAAGTAGGTGTTTTTCAGCTAACCACAATAAATGATATTTTTTTATAAAATTTTAGATATAAGTAGAGGACTCATGTCAGATGTGATGCATATTTTTGTAATTTTTTCCAAGTAAACAATTAATTATGAATTTTTATTACAACTTTTAAAAATATAAAACTCATTATGTCTGACCACCTTAACTTGGTCAAAACTTCATGAAATTCAATTTTTCTTTTTTAATCCTATTGTATGCAAAGCATAGAATGTGACACATGTTTTGGATTCAAAAATTTGATGTTGTTTGAAAGATAGATGTTTTTCAATCATTCTATCAATCGGGCTTTAGTCATAATTTGAATAGAAAATGAATAATAATTACTTATTAAATTCAAAGTAAAGAATAATTTATATTGGTGGAAAGCTGAGAATCTCCTTTAAAAACCCTTTTAAGTTTCATCAATTTTGGGTTAAAAAAAGGTCGTCAGCCACATACCCATCATATTGCCACTTTTTGGCCCATCATGATCCTGCACATACCCAGTTGGAAGAATTTCTCATGCAAATTCTCAATTACCGTCCTTGTGCTCCCATCAATATCTTTTGTTGGATCATAGGCACCAGATTCCTTATCAATTTGGGACTCAATGGAGTCCATATCATCCCTAATACTTTTGGTGGAGCTAGGCTACTTCATACAAAATTGGAACAATATCTTGGCTTCTGCAACACACAATTTTACACATCTATGAGATTATCCTAAAATTTATTGTGAGAAATGGCACACTTCTCTATTATATCCATTAATCTCTTATCATTAACTTTTTTTATATATCTTCTCCATTTTCTCCTTTAGACCATTGAAAAACTCTTTAAATGAATCAAGCAAAAATAAATAAATTCATACCAAATAAGGAATTATCTATTCTTTCACTGGGTATGCTCTCCTATAGCACCTTCATGGATTCATCAATAAGCTCTACACTCTTCTAAAGATTTTGCAAAAAAAAATTGGGAAAAGGCATGGTACACATCACCTAGTTGTAGCTTGTGCAATTGAGAAATTTTATCCATATCAACCTACCCTTGTTGCATTGGAAGTTGTAGTAGCTGGGTAGAAACAATCAACTGGAATTTGAGTTGCATACTTAAAAAGTTCTTCAACGAATATCTAGAAGTACTATAAGATTCTCCAACTATTGTATCCTTCTTCTCCAAAATCTTTTCTTTGTCAACAATGTTGACTTCTACATTTTCATCCTCTTTCTCAGTATTGACTAGTTTTTCCTCATCCTTATTTTCCTCATCAACTAATTCTTATTTTTTATTCAAAGGCATATTCAACTATGAGTTGAATTTTATTGCTTCTTCAACATTACTTTTGGGTTCTAAAAGAGCAAATTTTTGATCTATAGGGGCATCCTCCTTCTATGCTAAATTGTAACATTTACTTTTGTAGTGTTCTTACCACTAGTAACATTTTCTTTAGAAACACTTTCTTCCATGTAAAAAAGAGTGTCATCTTGCACATTCTCCTCTTTTGCTCCATGCTCATGTTGAGCATCTTCTTGTGCATCATTAACTTCTGGAGTTGGCATATCATCATGCATCTCTTCTTCATTGTCTGGAGTTAGTCCTAATCTTTGTGCCAAATAGGAAACCTTTTCCACAGTTTAATTTTGGATCATTTCAAGATCATTATGGTATGATACGCATAAGGGTAGTTACCCTTTACTTTGTTTAGAACTACTTATTGTATAATTGAGACAATGTGGCTTTATTTTCATCTAAGAGAGGTGAACTAACCTTCTACAAAACAAAAGATCTCAATTTTTCTTTTTCATTGATGGCTTCCTATCTTCTAGCATATAGTACATTTCTCAACTCCTCAAGCAATTTTTTTTTTATATTCTTCATGTTAACTTCAAAAGTAGCAATGTAAAATTTTACAACTATATCTCTTCTATAGTTACTTTATCATCATCATATGTTGTAGCATGCAATGTAGCTATTTTTTCTAACATCTCATGCTCTACAATGATATTAAATAAAGCATCTAATTTCATGGGGCTATGTTTTCTTACCAAAGGGGAAGAATTACCCTTCTTCTTCCTCCTCATCTTCTACATTCACACCCATATATTTTTCTCTTGTTGCTTTTACTTTTACTCTTCTCCTCACATGGCCTATTTGTTGTTTTGCTAGAGTTTCCTTTTCTTTCTTAGGAACCTTTTGCTTCTTAGCTAGAGATGTTTTTTCTTCACTGAAGCAGTTCTATACTCTTTTCTTTTATCTCTTATAATAGGCTTCATCCTGAAGGACTTGGGGGCAACCAGAGGGGTGCTATTTATTCTACTAGACCTTATTTTGCTAGATTTTCCTTCTAGTGTGTCAGAAATGACTTTAGCCTTCTCTACTTGTTCCTTTGTAAGACTCATTGCCTCCACATATTGTGCAGTCATCTTCTCAACGGTCTTGGTTATTTTTTTTTGTCTTTGATCCATGTGAACCTTCATTACCTCTCCTTAGAAGTTTCCCTTGGTTTTCTCAACATGAAATCTATTAAGCTAGTGATTTCTCCCACTATAATTTAATATCCCATTTCTAGTATTCAATCTATCCTAGGCTCAATGGCCTCCATTATGTAGTAATCCTTAGTTACCATGAAAATAATATCTTTTTTGTATTTTTCTACATGTTTTGGTATTCTTTCTCTTTCCTACATCTTTTCTTTAAAATTATTAAAGAATCTACAAAGACCATTCTTCTATGCATCAAAAAGTGATCTTTGATCTAATGCACTACAGGTCTATATTCTAGCAACACTATGTTTATTTTATCGAGAACTTTATTTAGAAAATAGAATAAAAAGTAGATAATCAGAGTACCATACTTGAATGGGTACTTGGAGTCTTTTGTCTTCTATAGATTTTCCAAAACCTATAGTCTCAATAGTTCACATAAATCATATTCTGCACCCTTCTTCACCATCTCAAATGTAGTGTTAATAAGAGTTGTGGAGACTGAATTATCTTTGTAATGAAATATATCTTATATCCAATCATCATGGCAACATACTTGACTGTCGAATCTATAATATCTTTGATTTTGAAAGCCCTCTTGTCATACTTTGCACTAGTTAAATCCATTACCACTTCATTTTTCACAGATTTAAGTGTCAAAATTGATCTAATTGAGCATAAACTAGTAACAACCCTAATCACCTCTTTGTTTATAAAATGTGGTATAACCAACTAGATGAATTTTTCATGGATTCAAATCAATGTATACCTAACCCATTCTTTGACATAGAAAAAGTTTGGGAAATTAGTCCAAACATCTATGTTTCTCTCTGCCAAACCCTCAAATTTTGGTTTCAACTCAAACTCATCTCTGGTGAGTTCATTGTACCACACATCATTAAACTTTGCATGATTATACTTTTCCAACTTAGCATGAATGTAAATCCTTACATCCTCAGTGTGGATTACACCATATGGAATTTGTGAAAACACTATGTTTGGATCCCTTTCCATCAATTTATCAGGGTGTCATTTGAATTTTGGATGGGGAAAATCCAAAGCCTCTACAACTTGTGGTGTATAAATTGTGCACCAAATTCAAACTACTTTCAAAACTTAGAGTGAACAAAAACTATAAATATCTCTTAATTTCCTTCTGATTGTGGTTTTGTGTACAAGAACTTTGATCTCCTTCAATCACTTTGCTTCTTGTCTACTCTTCTCTCCTTGAATAATTTTTTTGTTAAGTGAAATCACTTATAAACCCTTTTATAAATTGACCTAATTCGCATTGAATTATTTAGTAAATAAAGTTGATGAACCCTAACTGTAACACACAGTCACCTTGAACTACTCAACAAATATCCATATCTTGATATTTTCCACTAATATTTTCTCCAATGGGTCAAGAATGTTGACCCACATCTCATATCCATGTGTTGAAGCATCAACACCATTTCTTTTGCAAGGGATAAACAATTTTTTTATTAATTCTCCCCCTGAGCCAAAATCTCAACTTAGTTTTTGGAGGAAAATTTGCACCAGATGCTAGTACAGACTTAGCCTTAAACTCTGTCTCTTCCTTCTTTTTCTAGATCTTGTTCATCTAATTCTTTGTTTCTATCAGATCAACCTTTTGTATATGATTATTCTTCTTTACCAGATTTTTCTTCTTCACATTCTTGCTTCTACAAAACTTAGAGATATGTCCTAGTATATTGTAATTGTAACATATGATATTCTTTTGAACAATCTTACTTCCATTCATTCTAGATCTGCATTGATTAGATTTATGCCCAAATCTATTATATGTACAATAGTATACATTGAAATATTAAAACATCATGCCATTTTTATAGTCATTCATTATTTTATTTTTGCATTCACTAGCCTTATGACCAAATATTTTACATGTAAAACACTGACCGAGAAAATATGAAACATTCTAATTCATTCTAGGGGAGAAGGGCCAAAAGTAGGGTGGGAGCCAATACTAGGGATGAAAGTAGTCCCATGTGCACCCAACACTAGAGTTGATTAATATGCAATCATAAAATATTTTTCGCCCACAAAGTCAAAAAGGGTACACGTATCATTGTACCATCAAAATTGAACTATAATCGATGAATATTTTTCCCATACACAAATAGATATTCACAGTCTTATGTATGTTAGAGAATATTCAAAGCAAATCTAGCACCATAAACATACAAGCCATATTGCTAGTCATTGTCTCGTAGCTTTAAAACATGCACCCAAAATATAAAATTAGTATAGCCCAAGCTCCCCTATAATGTCACCACTTGTGTTACATCACACCCAATTTTTTGATAGTTGGGATGCCACAAGAACAACTAGGAGCTGACATTGTCCCATTAGCAAACCCAATCCAACCAAACCCTCATCCCACTTGCCCACCAACTCAACACTCAGATGAAAATCAATCATTCATATGTGTCCCATCTATCAAATTAATGCTCTCTACTCTCGGTTCCTCTTTTTTTGCCACCTGCAACCACCAAAACAATGGTGTTAAATCCACCAAAATATCTTGTCAAGCAAACAAGGATTGCATGCCATTAATACATATAAATTCTACAATTAAAGGCATCGAATCGAGAATTCAAATTTGAAAAAAAAGGATAGGAATTAAAGACTCCATACCAAACCAACATTGAATATATAATAATATTTTCAAATTCAAAATACATTACTCAATCTCTTTCAATTTCCATTTAGCATGTCCCACTTTCATTTTTCAGTTATATAATTTTATCTAGAAATATGATGAAATTCTAGAGACAACAACAACAATAACCTAGGAAGCTACAGGTATTCTACTACTACAATTTTTTTTATGCCTAAAGATTCCAATATGTTATATGCTATGAATATGTTATCCATAAATTTATAAATATCTGAGGTTTCATACTGATGATATTTACATTGGGTTTTTAATTTATATTCTTTACGCCTAGGAATGTAAATATGTTATATGTGATGTCAATTTTTGTCACAATAACCTGTAACTCAATATCTGGGGTTTGAAATTATACTTTATATGAATTTCGAGTCATTTCAGTTCAATTTTAGGGTTTCACTAGTTTTTGTTTCCTCTATACTTGTCCATGCATAATGTTTACTCTACATTGTGATTTTCAATATATTGTGTTATTCAATTTCTTGTTTTATTCATTGCATGACGTTTACTCTACATTGTGATTTTCATATTTGCTTCATTATAGGAAATATGAAATGGGTTTGAATGGTTTAAATAATTTTTCATTACTATTAGACTTGTTTGAAAAAATATGGAAAGGGTTTGACTAGTTTTCATCCATGCACTTGTATTCATGTGTTTGTTATTGCACAAACATTAACTCTACAATTTTCTTTTCACATTTGTTTGTTATTCCAAAATACAAAAAAATGGTTACAATATATCACGTTGCATATTATTTTTTATAATTGAATGTTACTACGAAATATTCATAGGGTTTTAATGTTTATCATTTCGAGGGTTTCTGCCATGCACTTGCATTCATGTCTTGCTCATTGCACAGACTTTAATTCTGCAATTTTCTTATAATATTCTCATGTTATTCTTAAATATTAAAATGGTATTGACTAGTTTCCATTTTGAAGATATTCTGGCATATAATCATATTATTTTTTTCTTCCATGCACAATCTAGTTTTGTGTACGAAATGGTTTTTTATTTTATTGTTACTACCAAACATGGAAAGGGTTTCATTGGTTCATAATTATAGGTTTTTTTTCCATGCACTTGTATTCCTCTATTTGACAACGCAAAAACTTTAACTCTATAATTTTCCTTTAATTGACCTTGCAATTATATTATTTTGTTCTTATATATGTATTTTTCTATATATACATACATACATACATATATATAGATATATATATTTCCATACATATACATATATGTATATATGTATGTATATATATGTAATTGTTTATGTGCTTGTTACTACGAAATATGTTTTATATATTTATGTTTGGCTCTCCATGATTCGGTATTTGGATCTGCACTCAAGAAGGCTCCCTTTCTCTTTTAGTTGAGGTTTTTTACCTCACTACATTTATACCATTGTCTTTCATTTTGACAATGTTTAACCAATTTTTGTTCATGTATCAATAACCAGATCTGCTCTAAGTCATCTCAATTCAAATAATAAATCAAAAACACTATCAACATGCATATATTGAATAAAAACAAATTGTTCATGCACATTAAAGACAATTATATTACAAAGTGTCAACAATTGTATTACAAACTATTCATAAAAACCAAGCATTGAATTGTAAACTGTTAAGATGCATATTAAAGAAAAGAAAACTATTCATGCATCATTGTGACTTCAATAGTTTTTATTTCTTCTTTTTTTAACTGCTTCAAACATCTTTTTTAATATCTGCAAGTGCAATCTTAAGGTAATATGAGGTCCAAACCAAAAAAAAATACTGCAAAGACAAATTCATGTACATGGAAAGATACTATAACAGTCCCCCATGAGCATCAACCAATTTTTGAAGCAAGCACCAATCTTGAACCTATTGAGGATGTACAGGAGATTGCTACACCTATAATCAGGTATGCAAGAGAATGTTGAAATAAATGGAATGTTGATGAGAGTTGTGAAGAAATGGAAAATACTAGCTACAACACTTAGCAATTGGTTAGGCGGCTTGACAACTAC
Organism: Sequoia sempervirens; assembly: GCA_007258455.2. Taxonomy (NCBI): domain Eukaryota; kingdom Viridiplantae; phylum Streptophyta; class Pinopsida; order Cupressales; family Cupressaceae; genus Sequoia; species Sequoia sempervirens. Next base: position 40,295 of record VDFB02129332.1, read on the forward strand.
TTCAAAGAAGGGTCCACCAATAGTCCTAATAGAAGAGGAGGGTCTGATTCTAACTTAGTGGTGCATAGATATGGCATATGTTGGCCACGGGCTTGAGATTATCAATCTCAAGCAAGAGGTTTCTCAAATATGCTAGAGTAGACCCAACCTTTTCACAGAGGGGCTGCCTAGAAAGTCATGGTGGATAGGATTCAAGAGATTCCATCCAGAATTGACCTTGCACATAACTGAAGGTCTTGGAAAAGATAGGGTACTAAACCTGTTGGAAATTTTTTAAGAACCAAACTTATTCTTACCACATACCTATGAACTTTTCATAATTCAATTATTAGTAAGGGTTTTAAGGCCTTTACTTCTTCACTTCGGGCTCTATGAAACCTAGGAGGGTAATCCTAAACACCATGTTTACAGATATTGGTGTTTCTAGGTATCAAACACAAAATAAACAAATGATTCTCCTTAAATGTTTAATAGACACAATACCCTAAAGATTTGGTTGACCTTCATGGTAGTTCCTAACTCAAACAAGAGAAAATGTAATTCATTAAGTTTCACACACCCAAAAACAAATATTGACAAGTAAATTGAATTTAATTTTGTGATCAACTATTCAATTGGTCACCAAAATTGAAGTATAATTACTTTGCTAAACCAATACCATATTCTTGGAACAGACTCAAACCAAATACCCACATGATTAGATAATTTTATATTTGACAATATCCAAAGCCCTGAAAATAATGCATTGCAATATTCCCACTTATCATCTCCACAATTTACTTCTTACCTAGTATCCTCATACATGACTTCTTTCAAACCCACTGCTATATTCAAGCATTTACATATATTCATTGAATTAATGAGAAAGAATAGAGAAGTACATCTATTGGAAACTAATAGAGACAAATAAGATAATCATTGATTATATTACATAGTATGTATAACTTGTACATAGGAGAGTAGCATGTAGAAACTTTATACTATTCAGCTATAAGCTATTACCACTATCATTATCAAAGAACCATATACGTATTGACTAAATTTACCCCTTAAACATATTACCAATCTATAGTTTAGTATCCATTTTTGTCTTTGTGTATAATCCCTTCAAAGAAAACTACCCACTGACCTCTCCTCTTAATCAGACCCAAAATCCCTTTTATAAGACAAGGGAGCAACAAGCATTGGGCTGAATTACACCTACATTTCACTTTCATTTCAAAATGAATTATACCAAAATGTGAAAATATTCCCCAATTAGTTACAAGCAATCATTTGTAGGACAGAGGTAGGTGAAAATAAAAACTCCAAAAAACTACTAGTTAAAGAATACCCACAAGTCTTCAAAAGGAATGGCCATCACAACATTAAAAACATGCAAGTTTACACTGAATTGGGAAATGTCACCATCAACACCAAAGGAACAAATAAATAGAGACCCACATCACAACACATCAGCCAAAGAAAGAAAGTTAGCACAAAGGACCAGAAACTAAGCACCAACTCAGAAAGGGAACAGGGTGCTACTTTTCCTTGTCAGCAACAAAGTAAGTACACTCGCTCGGTGTCCTTATTGAAAGTCGAGTAGCCATCAACACCTCATCCTCAAAATCAATCAAATCAGTCATGTCCATGAGATATTGGTGATAACCTAAATCAATTTCAACTCCACTATTAGAAGAATCATTCGAGACTTCAATGGGAGAATGATGACACCCCATATAAGCCCAGTGATACTTATTCTTTCTCGTAGCTTACCTCTTAGGCCTATCAATTTTCTTCTCCTTACCCTTTACCAATTCCTCTAAGATAATTTGGCTTCTCAAATGATAAGCACGGTTGAGAACACCCCATGTAGACTTCTTGGAAGCTCTTGGTTTCTTCTTCGAAGTCACAGGGACTTCAGGCATGTCTTGTTCACTTTGGGGAGAATCACCTTGAGACTCTAGAGGGTTGATTCTCTTAGACCTTCGGACCAGGATGATAGACACACTTACCTTACCCATATCTTGACTAAACAACTTATCAAATTTCCTTAGGACAAAGACACCACCCAATGTAGAAATAACAAGTTCGAGTTTTGCAATAACTTAAGAACACCTCACACACTGCCTCCAATTCTATTAATTCTTGCAAATATCAAATGGTGAGAATAACAAGCAAGTAATCTTCATTAAATAGAGCAATTGGAGAGTGTCTGCATTAATTTTCCAAGAAATCTTGTGTGAGATAGCTAGAAATCAATTACCTTGATTTTGAACCTCAGTCATCGATAATACCTTGAAATAAATTAATGGATAATCAATCAGGATGATTAATTATGACAAAATTAAATGCATGCACTTGATCCTTGTCCATAATTAGAAAATTCAAGTGAGATAAACATTCACTTATTTTTCACATTAATCACTAATCATATCATCAGGATGTTCCAATCTTGAAATACTTGAATTGCATTGCAAGAATCTGTTATATGCAATTTGTTCATCTATTGGTGATGGAAAAACTTCATGAGCATTGACATAGTCATATTCC